>JAECUM010093177.1:0-73637 GCA_016617855.1 Megalonaias nervosa
ACTGTTATTAAAGCAGAATAATGACTTAGATTAACTGTAAATGTATTAAAATAATTTAGTTACCTCTTGTTGGTTCATCATTTGGCTTAGTTTCTATTCCACATTAATTTCCATGCACAGGTACATGAATGACTTAGCATTCATGTAAATGGTGTAGCTAACCAAGTGTTTGTAGTGCTCTACTTTTTTCATTCAAGCCATCTTTCTTGTTTAAATCATAAGTGTGTATTATATTGATTTAATCAATGTGAAGAAAAATAGAAACTTCAATACAATCAACTTACTAATATGCAAAGGTGATTGTGAATAGTCACAAAAGGCATAGATCTACATTTTGCAGTGGACACGCTTGGGGATGTGAGGAGTTCATTCACTTGATCAATACACAGCTGCCTGTTGTAAATCTTAACTCTGTTTGATGGGCAAATATATGTATTTGTATGTGATATAAATAAAATATATGTATAGCATGTATGCTGTATCATGATAACCACCCGTTGTATAAATTTTTCATTAAAAGGAAACCAGGCTTGCTGAGTTTCCGTTAATGAAAAATTTATAGATCTCGTGGTATATCACTGACACAGTGTACATACTATATATATATATATATATATATATATATATATATATATATATATATATATAAGCCATCCATAGAAGTTTCAGAAAATGTTATATGTTAAGAAAACAACATAATGTCCAATTAACATGGCTTGAAATTAAAACACTTTATAAATGGTACAATTGGAAGTGCAACTGTTTTACAACAAATCACAGACAGTAATTTCCAAACAGATGGATTTATATCTGGTTGCCATTTGTCCTTTTCAGTGAAATTGAGGCAAGACAGCAGTGTATACAGGAGTTGATCAGCGATGTTTACCCAGGCTTAAAGAAATTAAGAGAAACACTTGCAAAATGTCCAGATCTTGAGAAAGGTCTCTGCTCGGTGTATCACAAAAAGGTATCCTAATTGTGTGGCATTATTCTAATAGATCGTTTCAGTTATAATTTAAATACAGTTAACACAGATGCATGTTTCTTGTTTATGTTATTTTTAGATGCTGGGAGTTTGCAGACATTCAAGATTGCTTTCCTGACTATGCCTTTGATTACCTAACTTTTTTTATATACCAATTTCTCTAGGTCAGTATAGGCACAATAATATGTGGCTTGGGGATGGAGTTTATGCCTGATGTGCTCTGGGTCAGTATAGGCACAATAACATGTGCCTTGGGGATGGAGTTTATGCCTGATGTGCTCTAGGTCAGTATAGGCACAATAACATGTGCCTTGGGGATGGAGTTTGTGCCTGATGTGCTCTGGGTCAGTATAGGCACAATAACATGTGCCTGATGTGCTCTGGGTCAGTATTGGCACAACAACATGTACCTTGGGGATGGAGTTTATGCCTGATGTACTCTAGGTCAGTATAGGCACAATAACATGTGCCTTGGGGATGGAGTTTGTGCCTGATGTGCTCTGGGTCAGTATTGGCACAACAACATGTACCTTGGGGATGGAGTTTGTGCCTGAATTGCTTTGGGTCAGTATTGGCACAACAACATGTGGCTTGGGGATGGAGTTTGTGCCTGATGTGCTCTGGGTCAGTATTGGCACAACAATATGTGGCTTTGGGATGGAGTTTATGCCTGAAGTGCTCTGAGTCAGTATATTCACAACAGCATGTGGCTGGGGGATGGAGTTTGTGCCTGAAGTGCTCTGGGTCAGTATAGGCACAGTAACATGGGGCTTGGGGATGGAGTTTATACCTGATGTGCTCTTCTGCATGTCATAAAAGGCAACTAATGGAGGCATCTTTTTTGCCTTGAGATTCATCTCAAGATGTTTCAGCTGGGAAGGTCTTTGTTTTTTGTTTTAAAGAGTAATGTTTATATAATAAATTGGACTTTGTGTTTTAATGATTTTGGGCTTTATTTTTATATTGTGCACTTTTTTTGAGATACCTGAGCTTACTCTGAACTGTATAACCAGGATTGTGTTGATGTGCCACTAAACCCTATACTTACATACCTGCATATAATAATAATAACAATAACAATAATAATTCCATCCCATGTGGGCTTGGTATTGTATAATAGGCTTGTTATGCAACTAAAGCCAATAATAATAATAATAATAATTCCATCCTCTAGCAGGCTAAGGGATGTAGAATAAAACTGCATATTGTTAGAGGCGCCCAATGGAGTCATGTTTTTTGCCCTGGGTTGTATCACATGATGGTATTCCAGCTGAGGTCTTGGAATTTTTTTTTTATCAAAAAGTGACATTTATCTTTTTTTTTAAAAATGGACTTTATATTTTAAGACATTACCATATTTTGCCTTTATCCTTATTTTGTGTGCCTTGTTGCAGGTACCAAAACTTAGACTGCACTTATAGCTGGAATGGTATTGATGTGCTTGTTAAACCCATTATTTGTAATAATAATAATGATGATGATGATAATGATAATAATGATTATTACTGAACACAAGTGCTCATTGGATATCAAAATTATAGAGAGTTTGGTTTTATGAAATGCAACAGCTTGATTGGAGCAGGTGGCATGAATTATGTTTTAAAGTGTTTCATAAGCTTCATGCAAATAAGTGCTATGAGGTTTTATTGTTTGAGAACAATTTAAGGTGTTAGTTGCAGTATTTCATGTGATATTTCTGACCCTGCTGAAACTTTGGTACATTATCTAATAATATTTTGTTTATCTGTTTAAATGATCATGGTTGGGTGTTTATCGATGTGTAGGACTTTATTTACTTTGTGAGTGATTAGGTAAAACTTTCACGTCAATGAATACCCAACTATAATCATTTAATCCTTCTAATTCCAATTTACTTCCTTTCTGTCATCATATCTGCAGATTTCATTAACAAAATATTCACTTTTAGGTAGCTCAAAGTTGTCTTTCATTAGCCTCTTCAGTGCAACCGAATACATTTCTCGATCCCCACTAGCAATGAGTCATCAATTCTTTATGTAGTACCATAGGGTAGAGTGTCAGTATGGGTCATGCAAGTCATCTAAGGAGCTTGTTATTATCATTATTTTAGTATATAAAAATTGGTTGATGCTGTTTAAACCAGTCTATTCTTTTTCTTCTAACAACATCCTTGCATATGGCACGTTATGGCATTCGTTCTTGATTTCTACACATTTTGATCTTTCATAAGCAAAAAATCATGTTTACTTATAGTGAGATCCCTTGGTCAGTATTGACCCTTACCGTGAATAACGGCCGGTGAAACATGTTGAAAGAAAATGCAATGATTTCTCAATATTGGCTTGTAAAGACTGCCTTATGCATTCTTTAGAAAGGGGTGAGTGTTGGAATGCAGGAATGGCTGTGCAATTACATTGTTTTAACTTCTAATGGCCGATTTTAATCAGGGGTTTGCTCATTTTGGTCAGAAATCACAAAGGTGGGTTGGTGGGGCTTATTATTATGTTGTAAGATATTGGTATAGATAAAAGCTTCACATAAAATTACCTGGTAACTGGGAACCAAAAGTAGTCCGCAGAATTTACTGATGTATAAAAAATTTTTTTGATCAATATCATTTGACAGTTTGTATCCAGTCAGACTGCAGAAACTTCGTTCCATTCATAACAGTTGGAATTATTACCATTTCAGTGTGGCCCACTGGAGTTTTACACAGTGTGTAAATCTCTACATCAGATCCATGGGGAAATGATGTTGCAGAAAGAAGCTTTAGGTCAGCAGTTGGGATCAAGTTTGCTTACACATATTGTCATAGAAACCTGTGATCTCCTTAATGACATTAGTACTTTTAGTACTGGCATAAATGAAAATGCAGCAAGGTAAGTCTTGTGCATTGATGGCAGAACATTAATACAGTACACAGACACATTATCAGAGATGCTTTCAGGCCACAGGATCACCGGATTCTTGCAAAGAATAATTAGTCATGCAACTTCTCAAAGCCAATGGGAGAAAGGTCACGCAAATTATTTATAGTTCCTGTAATTTGTTCTACCCTATGCACGCTGTTTTTTTTTTCATTAAACAAAAAAATTAAAAATAACGGTTTGTCAAATTAAGTCTTAGTTGTCCATTTTGCTGGTGATCTCAGTCAAGCTATACTAATGTAGATTTAGTGTTTGAATACAAGCCTCCGTATGATTGAGGTCTGCTGTGGTTTTTGCAGAAACTCTCTAGGGGATCTGAAAAATATTATCTTCTAGAGGGTATAAAAAGCTGATCCATTGATCGGCCATAACAGAATTGTATAGTGCATAACAAGCAGTGAATTTTATGAATGTCAGAATGGAAGATAACCAATTTCTTTACAGTAAAATCATCCGCTACAGTCGCTACTATAGAACAGGAGGAAAGCTGTCATGTTCCGATGCAAACTGAAGATGTCGCACAAACCAGTGACATGGAAATTGTCAGTATCTTGTCCACAGCACATGGAACTTGAGGATGAGACAAGAGAAGAAGAGGAACTGAAAATTCCAAGATACATTGGTTGAATACCTACAGCTGATTTAGGAAAGAACCAAGAAGGAGGGATGCTATGTGTTTTCTGTTCAGAGTATGAGAAAGATAATCCCAGACCTGTTTACCCATACATTTGCTTGTCAGTATTTTAAGCAATGTCTCTCAGTATTTTTAGAAGCCAGTCAGTATTTTCATTCAGTGTTTCTACCATCTTAACGCAACACACATCACCTGTGAAACAACACACAAATAGTAGACACTATCAATACACTATAATTACCATTATGTAATATTGCACACATACTGACTATACAATATTCTGTAAATAACTTCTAGTTTGTTAAAACGCTGGCATTCAGGCAATTCTGTGTTTCAAGGCAAAATCTGCAGAAATTGAACACCACTGACTTAAAAATCCTGTTTATATTATAGTGATAAAAACCAAAAGAATACCTCCACACATCCAAATTCATTCCGTTATTTACCTCCGTTACTGTCTCTAGAAAATTTGTTTTCTCAGCTTCACACATATCCATAACATTTTAAATAAAGTTGGTTCTCTACAATTTACAAGGTTAAGGAAGACTTGATATAAAACATTATGACATTGTTACTATCCGTCCACTCAGAAAATAATAACTTCATCTAGATAGGTGAAGGAAATCTTGTTTATTTCATAAAATCTAGTATCAGCTTGTCAACATTTACTAGACTGGAAATGAGGTTCATATATTATTTTGTACAAAGTTTGTCAACAATATCAAACTGATCCACTTGGAATTAATATTTTAATGAAGGCATTGTCTATGGGTTTTTAATGGCGATATAATAGGCACTCTTTATCCAGCTGGTCATCTGTCCACTCTTTGGTAAAATTCTTTGGTTTTAACTTCAGGACCAATAGAGCCTCAATGGTCTGATTGGCTAGTGGGGATCTCTGATCTGTAACATTTTAACTTGTCAGCTTTGCTCAATGACAAATTCATATTTACGATCAACTCACACAGAATCGCCTCGGCACGCGTTATTTGCTTTTGAAGTATGTGTTGATCACTGACTTCCTTTCCCTTCATCATTGACAAAATATTTCTATTTCCCTTCACTAAAGATTCCAAATTTGCATGATTTTCCGATTCCATGTGCCATGAAGTCATTCCTTCCACCATGTGCACAGGAAAAGTCTAAGTTGCAAACAGTGCAGAGCACCAAATATTTTCCTTTTTGCGATGGTTTAAGGCATGGCCACAGAGTATTATTAACTGGTAGAAAATGCTGCTTTCTATGTTTAGACTTTCCATTTTCATCATCAGTTTCGTGCTGAAAGTTTCTTGTCGGCGGCATTTTCTTTATTTAAACAACCAGATGTTGAGAATGTTAAAATCAGTGATGTGGCACAGACTGCGGACGCGGACCGAAGAGACCATACAACGAAAGGAAAAAAAATAAAAAACAACTTAAAAATTAATTTAAAAAACTTACTAAATAAATGCAACCTCAAATCGTATTTTCATATCAACAACCATATGACTGTACGGATGGGCTTTATTCGTACAAATACAGTAAAATACAGACGGGTAAACAGGTCTGTAATCCATTCACTGATGCAAATGGTTGCACAGGTTAAACTATGTTCATTAAAGGCTGCAACCCTGGCATACATCCTTGCAACAAATGTGATCCTACAATAGAAATATCCTAAGAACAGCATGATCGAGTTGTGCAAAACTATATTTGTAATGAAGACCAGATCCCTAATTTGTTTAAATTGGCCAAAGCTGCAGTGGTTCTCCTGTTAAAATCAGCAGATTGTGAGAGGGGATTTAGTTCACAAAACAGAATTGACACTGTGTGTAGCATCAGAAACAGTGAATAAACTGATGAGTATTCGGATACAATGGGGTTGTATAGACTGTTTCCCCATTTTCAGAGGCTTTTAAGTAGGCATGGGGGACCTCCCCCTCTTACGAAAATTCCTGGCAGCATCACTGCATTAAGATACAGTGCATTGATACTGATCATAAACACATTATGATGGCAGAGCATTGATACAGATCATACACATTATGATGGCAGAGCATTGATACAGATCATTGTGATGGCAGAGCATTGATACAGATCATAAACACATTATGTAAACACATTATGATGGCAGAGCATTGATACAGATCATAAACACATTATGATGGCAGAGCATTGATACAGATCATAAACACATTATGATGGCAGAGCATTGATACAGATCATACACATTATGATGGCAGAGCAATGATACAGATCATACACATTATGATGGCAGAGCATTGATGCGGAAGATACACATTATGATGGCAGAGCATTGACACAGATCATAAACACGTTATGATGGCAGAGCATTGATACAGATCATACACATTATGATGGCAGAGCATTGATACAGATCATACACATTATGATAGCAGAGCATTGACACAGATCATACACATTATGATGGCAGAGCATTGATACGAATGATACACATTATGATGGCAGAGCATTGATACAGATGATATGATGGCAGAGCATTGATACAGATCATAAACACATGATGGCAGAGCATTGATATGGATGATACACATTATGATGGCAGAGCATTGATACAGATGATACACATTATGATGGCAGAGCATTGATACAGATCATACACATTATGATACAAAGCATTGATGCAAAACAAAAACACCTGATGGCGAATTGTTTTTGTTGTTGTTTTGGGTATAACACTCTTTTACAGTACATGATAGGCTGTACAGGCAGTCGGTATATTTGCTGGAGGGAAAAACCATGGAAAACCCCAAGAAGAACTACTGACCCTCTGGAATCTACTGGCAAACTTTCTTTTTTTTGACAGCAGAACATTGATACAAAACTCTCTTTAATAGCAGAGCATCGATATAGAAAACACTATAATGGCAGAGCACTCATAGAGAACACTTAAACTATGATGCTATATCACCAATTCAGTATAAAAAACACATTATGATGACACAGTATTGATACAGAATACAAACATGATGGCAAAGCCTTTATACAGAACACACTATTCTGGCAGTGTTGATACAGAACACATATACATGACAACAGAGAATTTTTACAGAACACAAGCACATTTAAACACCAGACCATTCAAATAGTATGCAAACGCATTACAATGGCAGAGCATTTATACAGTAGAGATTATGATGGCAGAATGTTTATATAGTATACAGACACATTATGATGGCAGAGTATACAATACACAGACACATGATGATGGCAGAGCATTTATATAGTACACAAACACATAATGATGGCAGAGCATTTATACGGTACACAGACACATTATGATGGCAGAGTATACAATACACAGACACATGATGATGACAGAGTGTTTATATAGTATACAGACACATGATGATGGCAGAGCATTTATATTGTACACAGACACATGATGATGGCAGAGTATACAATACACAGATACATGATGGCAGAGTATACAGTACACAGACACATGATGATGGCAGAGCGTTTATATAGTATACAGACACATGATGATGGCAGAGCATTTATACCGTACACAGACACATGATGATGGCAGAGCATTTATACCGTACACAGACACATGATGATGGCAGAGCATTTATACCGTACACAGACACATGATGATGGCAGAACATTTATACTGTGCACAGACACATTATGATGGCAGAGTATACAGTACACAGACACATGATGATGGCAGAGCATTTATATAGTATACAGACACATGATGATGGCAGAACATTTATACTGTGCACAGACACATTATGATGGCAGAGTATACAGTACACAGACACATGATGATGGCAGAGCATTTATATAGTATACAAACACATGATGATGGCAGAGCATTTATACCATACACAGACACATTATGATGGCAGAGTATACAGTACACAGACACATTATGATAGAGCATTTATACTGTACACAGACACATGATGATGGCAGAGCATTTATACCGTACACAGACACATTATGATGGCATAGTATACAGTACACAGACACATTATGATGGCAGAGCATTTATACCATACTCTGCCATCATAATGTGTGTACTGTATACTCTGCCATCATAATGTGTCTGTGTACAGTATAAATGCTCTGTCATCATCACGTGTCTGTGTACGGTATAAATGCTCTGCCATCATAAATGTGTCTGTGTACGGTATAAATGCTCTGCCATCATAATGTGTCTGTGTACTGTATACTCTGCCATCATAATGTGTCTGTGTATACAGTACACAGACACATGGCAGAGCATTATAGAGTACCCATACATATGATGGCAAAGAATTTGTACACCACACAGACTTATGATGATTGCAGAGCATTTGTACCATACACAGACACATGATGGCAAAGCATTTATACCATACACAGACACATTATCATGGCATATTGTTTATACCATACACAGACACATTATCATGGCAGAGCATTTATGATGTACACTGACATGGCGGAGCATTTATACAGTACTCGGACACATTATGATGGCAAAGTATTTACACAGTACACAGACACATGATGGCAGAGCATTTATACAGTACACATACATATGATGGCAGTGCATTTGTACACCACACAGACTTATGATGATGGCAGGGCATTTATGTCATACACAGACACATGATGGCAGAGCATTTATATCGTACACAGACATTATGATGGCAGAGCATTTATACTGTACACAGGCACATTATGATGGCAGAGCAATTACACAGTACATATACACATTATGATGGCAGGGCATCTATACCATACACAGACACATTATGATGGCAGAGTATTTTTACAGTACACAGATACATTACAAGCGTAATGAAATGCCAGTACCTTGATATGGATCCTGCTTACTATAAGTCCATGTTATGTACCACCTTTCACTTTAGCAGATAGTTACTCAACCATCAGGTACAGCAGGAAGATTTTTTTAATATAATTTGATATAATTAGTTGAGTAGATGAGCACCTCATTGACGTCAAGTAGACACTTCATTATAAACAATGATGCTTTAATATCATGTACATGCTCTACAGACCAGAAATACTATTAACAAATTGGAATACAATGATTCTGCTGTTATAAGGCCACCCTGCAGACATGAAACATTATTAACAAATTGTAATAAAGTGACCCCTCTCATACATTAGGGATGAGAATTTTCCACAAATTTGCAGATTTCTGCAATTTTTATGGTCATCTGGGTCATTTCTGAGATTGATATACATTCATTGAGAAAATTGGTTGGCGGTAGGTTCAGTGCTTGGTCACAGTTTTAGGCATATTACATAGATGCCAACCGTCACAATTTTGGCATGAATTTCACGACTTTATACAGCGATTCACGGACTCACGCTGCATGCAAAAAAATCACGAATTCCCCAATTCTCAATTATTTTACATTTTCCTGCTAAGTGCTAGTCATGATATCGGCCGTTGCCAAAACGGTCCAGTAGTACTAGTCATGATATTAGTAGAATTATAGCCAGTTGGTACAGTTTGCCCGATAGCAAGCATTTTAGCATATTTTAATCTATATGTATAAGAGTAGTTTTACAAATGCTTTTGAAAGAAACCGGGGCTAAACCAGAATTTTTCTCCGTGCATGCACCGCCAACACTAATTTGAATTACCTTTTGGCATCACATCTTTAAAACGTCTTCACCACCAAGGAAAAAGAAATGTATTGCACAGAAAGGGAAGTTTAGTTTGGAATATACCAAACATTTGCCGTGCATTCAGCCATCAAATACCACATACATCATGCTTTTTGCACACAGTGTGCCACAAATTTTAGCATTGGGCATGGTGGCAGAGATGATGTGAGGAAGCACATTGGTAGCAAAAAGCACACAGAGGTTGGGAAACTACATGATGACAGCTTTTTTAAGTGTTGGAATTTTTGAGATTGAAAGATTAGCATATATCGTAATTTCCTTGAGTTCAGTTTTCTGCACATGCACCGACACCGCTAATCGTTCACTGTTCAACATTTCATCTTCTGGATTAATACCTTTTCGTAATTAAGCTACACTGCAGTTAAAATGTTTTCACCTCCAAGGGAAAAGATTTGTATTCCACAAAAAGTGATGTATAGATTGGAGTACACCAAATTTTGGCCTAAGTACACTGCAGTTAAAATGTTTTCACCTCCAAGGGAAAAGATTTGTATTCCACAAAAAGTGATGTATAGATTGGAGTACACCAAATTTTGGCCTAGTGTTCAGCCATCAAACATCACCGTACGTTATGCTTTTCGCACAGTAGTGTGCTGCGAATTTTACAATTGGGAATGTGCACAAGGGCAGGTATTGTTGCTTACAATTTACCTTTAATACATGTACCATGTAGTAATATTATTATATAGTACATGTATGACAGATAAATTGTAAGCAACAATACGAGCACCTGTGGGCATGTGGCAGAACAATGTGAAACAGTACACTGCTATAGCACCCCCAGCAGATTTCAGTTTTGGAGTACTGTAAGCCACCTACTCAAGCCCTGCATGCTACCAATGCTGAAGCATTGTTTTAAGCTTTCTTGTTGAACATAACCTGTCTTTCTTAGTTGGAGATAGCAACAGTGACAGTGAAAGATTATTTCCTGTTGTGAGGAAAAATAAGACAAACTTTAAGTGCCTCCTTAGGTGCTGAAAATTTGCAGCTATTTTAGTCACCAAGGTTAACCAGCCTGCAAGAAGCCTGAACTGTTTTGAAAACAAATTTATCAAGGCCTGATTGAGGAAGTTCAGGACTGCCACAGCATCATATGACAAATAGAGTGAAGTTTGTGTATATAAGTAAATTTGGCTCAAATATAGTAGCACATGTAATCAGTGTAAATAATGTTTTAGTTTTATTTTGGGGATTTTCATATAATGCAGTACTGACCATCAAAGTGGATGGAGTTAGTGTCATGATATAATTTTTCACTAATTGTGTTCAAAATTCACTAATTTTTATCCCACTTTTCACTAATTGCAAGTCTGGAGGGTTGGCAGCTCTGATATTATCATTTGTGTGTTTCCTAATGAATTTCTGATACCAGTCTAATCTAATCAGAATCACTCTGTATTATTCAATGATTTTGATATGTTAGTAACTAATGCATGGCTTGATGCATTTATCAATTTTGCCATTTTCTGATAACGAATATTCAGTATCATTCTAGAGTAATTGGAATCACTTTGTTTTCTCTGTTATGATATCATCAATTTATAACATGTTTGTTGGAAAATGTCATATTTTACTAATTGCATTGGGAAGTAAACAGTAGTTTGAAAAACAGGTTTTCATGGGATTGGTTGGATTGAAAAATATCTTAAAAAATTATGAAGTGAAGTCATTCAAATTGTCTGAATTTGTAACAGAAGTGGACATAGAGGGGAAGGCATTTTGCTCACTGTGTGAATGCCTCAGTAGTTACGGAGGCAAAGGTGTTGGGACACTAACATAACACTGTACAAACTCTGGAAAGCATAAGGTAATGGTGAAAGCAGAAGTGACAAACTATTTATTGGATTATCTCATGCAAGATGTTACTAAAGTTAGTCCTGCTCCGGACTGTGCTGTCCCAGCAACTGTAAATCCTACTTCTACTGTAACCAACAAGACATTGTTTCCAATGCTGTTCTTTGACCCACCAAATTTTATAAACCTTTTCCCATAGATGCTTGTAAGATGATCTGGAGAGGTCAGAGTTCTGGATTTTCAAATTCTGAATGTTACATGTATTCAAAATGCATGAGTTTTATGGCCCCCCCCCCCCAGCCCCCACCAGGCTTTCACCCCAGGACCCTTATTTGGGGCCTAAGCATCCCCCAATTCCCCAGTTAGCTATTCAGGGATTTTCAACAAAGTCCATTCTCATCCGTTTTATAAGTCCACCCTACATACATGAAATATTATTAACAAATTGTAATACAGTGATTTCGTTCTTATAAGAACACCCCTTCTGCACTGAAAACCTGGTCTTGCAAGGGACAAAATGGTGAAAATATACTTTTGTGCTGATGGGCGTGGTGATCTCTGATCAAGGGTGGCCTCTTCTGACAGGAGCCTTTCAAGGAGTGACCACTGCATTATCTGTTCTTGCTAATTTGACTCATTTTTTTCAGATAACCACTGTTGAGATTCTGAGATTGGAAGAATAATGTGCAGGGTCATTTGTAATCTTGTCTGTTTATCACACAGTTGGTTAATTGGACAGTTTTAAAGAAAATGCTTTCTATTTGATCATCTCATCTGAACTTTCAATGAATGCTATTCTTTATCGGTAAAGAATGACCTTCTTTTTCATGGAATTATTTTTTTAAGAAAAAAGACATGTTGTAGTATTTTCATGCCTAATAGATTTAATTTAAATTCTTAATCCCCTCTCTTGGATTGCTAAAGCAGTATATAGCAAGATTCTGAAAGCATATTTCTCTCATTCCTCTGTACGTCTCATGCATTTTGCCCAAGTCAGACAGTTATGAGATAGGCCTATCACACATGAATGTACTCATTTCAACTTTTGATGCTGTCATTATGCTTTTGACAGTATCCAAGGCTGGAATCTTTCTTACAGTTTTAATATTAATGGACTAAAAATTGTGTAGCCCTATAAACAGGAATGATACCCTTTTTTAAACCAAAATCTTGTTGTAAACTAAACTTTTTATGCTGTTTTCTATATATAAATATAATGCTCTCTTTTTCTAATGCTATTCAGTGTAGATGATATGCCATTTTTTGTTCCAAAACTATTTCTTAGTGAGAAATAAGAGTAAATTAATCCATCACATACGTGTTGTTGGATAGGAAATTTTGACACCTGTATATGTTATTGATTATGAAAAATAATCCATTACATGTATTTGTTGTAGGAAATATGACACATGTATATATTATTGATTATGGAAAATAATCAATGACGTTTATTTGTTGTGGGAAATATGACATGTAAATATTATTGATTAAAGAATATAATCCATCACATGCATTGCTGTGGGAAATATGATACCTGTATATATATATGGATTATGGAATATAATCCACTACATGCATTGTTGTGGGATAGGGAAATATTACACCTGTACATATTATGGATTATGGAAAATAATCCATGACATGTATTGTTTGGGAAATATGACACCTGTACATATCATGGATAATGGAAAATTTGACCATCATTTTACAAGCACATTTCTTTATAAACACTTGTTAGATTTACCCCTCTAAAGTAAGAAAGTCAAATAATAATGATTTAATGCAGGCACAGCAGATGATGCATAGTTTGTTGAAAATATTAAATTTCTGATATTTAAGATTGAGTTGGAGCTGACGTAACAATCTCAGATTACCTCCCTTTAGTCCTGTTGTAATGTACATCGTACTTCTTTCAGCTTAGAATATACACCTCATATTTATATTGGAACCATTATTTTTGTCTGTATCCATTTGGACAGGAGTATGTGGCAGCTTTATTATTTTGTGGAAAATGTTTTTATTTTATCATTACAAGGCAGTTGGAGTAAAATGCCTTGCCCATATACACACTACAGTAACCAGTCTGGGCTGATCCAGTGGTAGGATTCAAACCCAGGCCTTTTGGTTGCAAATCAGGCAATGCTGATCAATGAGCCACCATGATTATGGAACCAACCAATGTGATGGAATATTAATTACTCTATTTAAGATAGCGAAAGTCACTGATTGATTGAAAATAATTACCAGAATTTCAAATCTAGTTACATTTAGAAAAAGTTTTGTATGGGCAAAATGTATACAAAAGTAAGCTTTGAACCTAAAACCATTTTACTGCTGCCATTGCGAGGGTACTCGATGATTGGAATTTGATAGTGGGCACCTACAAGGAAATTTTTCACAAAAATGAACTGCACAGTGTATCATATTCATTATTTTAAAAGTTTCCTCATGGGTAGGAGATGCATAAGATGTCAGTGTGTTTTGCAGGTCTTACTACAAAAGTAAAGATTAACTTCATGGTCCATGGGAATTGAATAAATTTGTGCCCATTTTTTCATAAAAAAATATGGCACATGTGTAACAATTTAAATTCATTCTATCAAAAATTATCTGTTTCTTAGGTAGAACCTCTACCAGCATTGAATAGAACAAGAACTGAATTAATTTAGGAGCAACATTAGTATATGTATGTCTGTACATAATGTGGGTATACTTTATGTTTCAGAGTGAATGACAAAACTAAGCTGTTCAGTGATGAGTCTCAATTTCCAGATATTGGAGAGAGAAAATCAGAGATACAGTCAGTAATGAAGGAGTTAAAAGACCATCTGCAAGATCTCAAACAAACACTCATGGAACCCTCTTTGGAGTACATGACAGTGATGGGCACAGAGGTAAGCTGTAAATTGAGATAAAACTTTGAACAGTGTCTTATTTACAGATAGCTACCTTCCCTTTGTTTACATTGATTGTCATCTGTTCTGACGGGATGGCACAACACTAAAAGGGTAATTGTTAGAAATATCAAGTTTGGTTTACATTCACCTCTAATGTTATCATTAGTGCCTCATTAAAGATTGGAACTTTTGTAATTGTATCTAGAGTGTACTAAATCTTGACAACCTATCTTTAGTTATTATTATATTCTTGTTGTAATCAGTTTTGCTCAAAATAGTTGCTTCAGTTAGTATGAAATATTTCATTGGTTTTTTTTGTTTTGCTTCATTATTAATTTATAACATTTTCCAATTGGATACACCTTATTCCATTTAATAAGTGTTCCTCTTCCAACAAGTGTCCATGACATGTCCCTTTTTTTTAATTAAATTTATAGAACAAGTACTGTATTTGCTGTACATATTGGGACACAATAAAATAATTAGTTTTTTCCTGCCCCAGAAGTTATGTTGAAACTTTTTTCACCTAGGTCAAATGTCCCAAGACTTAAGAAACAAAATAAATTTGTATTGCATTTGTGGCCCCCCCACCTCCACTGCATGTTGCAATAAAATAGATAAACGAAATGCTTATTGGATAATAAAAAGAAAGAAGCTAACCTTGTAATGTTATCATTTATTCCTTTTTTTCAACATGAGTATTAAAGAATAAAATATATCCATGAAATCCGTATATGTAGCATAGGCTTCCATACTGCATAGCTGCCAACTGTCCCTTTTTTTCCGCATTTGTCCCGTATTTTGGACCTGAATACGGGTGTACGTTTTTTTGTGAAAAAAATAAGTTTTTTAATTAAAATAATAATAATAAAAAATGTCCTTGCAACTTTCAGTTTAGAACAGGCACTCGGTTCCATTCTGATAGAAATGTATTGCATGTATATAGGAATACAGTTCTACAATGTGATTGGTTCATTCGAAATCGAGGCTGTCATGCCTGTCTTTATCTGCCACATTGGATTTCGCAAACAGTTACCGCTACCACTGTGTCTCATCTTCGTAATATTCAACTTCTAATCATGTTGAATAGGAAGGCGGAATATTCAGAATTTTCACCAGAAAAGACAAGAAAACAGAACTGAAAGGACAATTGTGCCGTCTTGTTTAGATTTGTGAAATCGTCTAGTAAAGGAGATGACTTTACGTTTTGGAAATTGTGTAATGTGATTTCGCTATTGGGCATGGAGGTGCACATGAAATACAAGAGCACGAAAAAGCTAATAAACATCAGCTTGCTGCTTCATCATAGACAACTCAGCCTGAACTTGGATGTATATAAATACCAGAGAGAACCTTGATGTAATTCGATCGAAATTCAGTTTATTAAATTTCTTCTAGAAATGAACCTTCCTCGTTCAGTTACTAGTGTTGCTGGCGATTTATTTTGCGCGCGTTTTCCAGAGAGTAAAATCGCAAAGGATTACTTGTATGCTAGAATGAAAACAGTTCAGTAAGAAAATCACACAGAATTGAGATTGTCAGAGAAAGTTGGTATATTGGAATCGATAATAATTGAAAAAAATAAATAAGGTGTGGAAAAGGCTCCTATAAACAGCCTGTGTCTGAGTGTGTTGCACTCTTGCACCTTCTGAATGGGCACCCGAATGGAATAGGGTGCCCATCCAGAAGGTGCAAGTGTGCAACACATGCATCTTTGACATTAAATAATTATGTAAGACTTACTGATGGTTGTATATGTTGTAAGTAGTTACATATGCATTAAAATTTAAATATCAGTATTTGGTCCTGAAAATCAGTATTTTTGTCATAAGCAATCAGTATTTTTGTACTTGGGGGTTAGCAGCTATGATACTGTAGCATGTATTGCTTATATTTGATAACGCACAACATGTTGTTCATTGACATGAACATTGAGAAACAAATCTTGTTTGGTTGTGGTCATAGGTTTGAATTTGTTATCCGACTGAAAAGTGGATCCAACAAAATTGCAAATGAGAGGGAAATAATCAGCCGATATCTTGAAGACAACTGTCATTCACGCATGACACGGTGTTAGGTGCAAAATAACCAAGATTGAATTATATCCAGTTCTGCTGTATGACAGCATCTCGCAAATAAAAATCATTATTTGAAAACACATTCACTTAAGTGCAAGTAACAATCCTTTTGCCAGCACAGGTTACAAATGTATCATTAAAGCAAATTATTGCTGTGTATATTATTTACCAGCAGATGTCAATGCTCCTTTGTATTATAACTACAGATGCCAAGCACATAGAAGCCCAGGTGGTGAATAAACATACCTGGCAGCGAGCAGTAAACTCCTTCATTGAACTTACCGACAGGACATCAAATACAAAGGTTATTTTCTATTACAAAGCAAGCCTACCATGGAAGCTACTTTGGATACTATGAAGCTGTATTTTTTTTTTTAAAGGATATCAATACATAGGTTATTTTACTGGAAAGCAAGCTGACATCGGAAGGTGACTTTGGATTCATTTAAGTGTGCCATTTTGTTTTTGTTAATTTTTTTTTGTGTGTGTGGAATATACAAAGATGACCGAGATATGGAAGCTAACTTTGGTTCCTTTTCACTGGTATTCACGGGAATTTTGAAAATAAATTGAAGCAATGGAACAAATTTTAAAGTGACACAATATAGTACTTCCTGCACAGACATCAATGACCCAGCATCGCCCAGAATATTTGGAGAAAATAAAATCATGTGATGAATTCGTGAAAGCCAGAAGAGAAGTAAATGATTTTGCAAACGAGAGGGAAATCGTCAGCCAATATATTGAAAGCAACTGTCATTCATGCATGACACAGTGTTAGGTATAAATTACCAAGATGGAATTATATCCTGGTCAACTATATGGCAATATCTTGCAAATAAAAATCATTATTTGAAAATACATTCACTTGAGTGCAAGTGACAATCTTTTCGCTAGCACGGGTTACAAAAGTTGTTGTTGTAAGGTTTAACGCCATTTTTCAGCACAAGATAGGCTATACATGGTGGCCAATATAAATGGTGGAGGAAGAACCCAGGAAAACCCCAGAAAGAACCACTGACTCACAAGAATCTACTGGCAAGCTTTCTCACGTACCCACATTGGTCGAGCCTGAGACTTGAACCCACGCAGACAGAGGTAAGATGGTAGTGATACATAATGGTGAGTGCTTTAGGGTTACAAAAGTATTATTAAAGCAAGTTATTGCTGCACTGTGTCCAAATTTGTATTAATTATAACTACAGATGCCAAGCAAATAGAGGCCTAGGTGGTGAAGAAAAACAACTAGCACCAAGCAGTAAATTCATTCTTTGAATTTACCGACAGGACAAAGGTTCTATTATACAAAGCAAGCTGACCTCGGACGCTGACTTTGGATCCTTTGAAGCCGGTTTTTCTTTTTTTAAAGGATATCAGTACAAAGGTTATTTTATTGCAAAGCAAGCCGACCATGGAAGCCGACTTCGGATTCTTTTAAGTGTGCTGATTTTTTTTTTTTTTGGAATATACAAAGAAGGATGAGATATAGAAGCTAACTTTTCTTTTCACCAGTATTTACAGGAATTTTGAAAATAAATTGAAACAATGGAACAATTTTTAAGTGACAATATAGTGCTTTGTGCATGGACATCGATGACCCAGTGTCACTCAGAATATTTGGAGAAAATAAAATCATGTGATGAATTCGTGAAGGCCAGAAGAAAAGCAGATAATTTCACCAACAATATGATCATTAACATAGATGAAATTCTAGTGTACTTTGATCACATTCCTGGATGGACTGACAATAAGATGGGGGTCAAATGTGTGAGAATTAGCAAGACTGGTGCAGATTTGAAAAAATCTGACTTTTGTCCTTGCAGTTTCTGCTTCAGGTGATGTGTTGCCGCTGACAATTTTTCACAGTATGAGAAAGCTAAAAAAAAATAATATTTATGCACCGAAAGAATGGATCGTATGTGTACAAGAGAAGGGTTGTGTTGATGAGATACTGCTGCAGCAGATTAAAAAGTTTTATGTCAAGTACACAGTTTTCTATTTTTTAAAATAAAATTTCAGTTGGAGTGCATTTTCCGACATGTAATTTTCAAATGATTTGAAAGGTGTCCCACAACTTACGACTTGAAAAAACAATGTGTCCCAGAACATACAGTGCTCAAAAAAATTACTTTTGAAATTAATTTATGGTGTCCCAACAAATACAGTGTCCCAACATATATGGTGAATACGATAAGATAATTTCTACTTTTTGTGAGCCTTGGTGAATAAAAGACTCAGATCATTCCATTAGTTTCAGGAATTTAATTCCAACTGAGTACAAATGTTACATGCTGTACATTTCATGATGAAACACATTTTCCAGTAAACTTAATTGTTTTTGCCCAAAATTTAATTTGACACTACTGCCTGATGTGAAGCCATGACATAATGCAATTACCTAGTTTTATTTTGTACAAGATTCATCACACATTAGCATATAAAAATCTGAATATGGTAAAATCAGATCCATGATATCATGTGATAATGAGTTTAGTGTTCCAGGATTTCAATTTTTGTTTGAAATTGATTAGGCAATTTTAATATGTTTCTAATCGACAAACTTTAATTTGTTTTTAAACTTGAACTATACATTGCAGTACCAGGTCAAGGTTCGAAACACATTGCTGAAGAAGGTACCATCTGACTGGGTCAAAATCACCAGGTATTCATCCATCATCTGATGCCTTTATTTGTGAAAGTATTAGAATAAGTACATCTTCACTTGTAAATTAAGTGGTGAGGGGTAATGGCAGAGTGCCAGATAGCAGGAAAGTCAGTGAGGGATAACAGCAGAATGTTAACCAGCAGGAAAATCAATGAGGAATAATAGTAGAATGTCAACTAGCAGAAAAGTCAGTAAGAGGTAATGGTAGTATGTCAACTAGCAGGAAAATCAGTGAGTGGTTATGGTTGAATGTCAGCTGGCAGGAAAATCAGTGAAGGGTTTCAATAGAATGTCATCTAGCAGGAAAAATCAATGAAAGCTAACAGTAGAATGTCAAATAGCAGAAAAAATCAGTGTTGCAAGATGAATATTTATGCACAACTAAAAATACTGAATTGTATGAGGAAAGATTTAATGCATGTATTGTAAGAAAATACAGGATACATGAGTATATGCATCATTCTCTCTCTCACTCACTCTCTCACTTTCTCTCCAGCAAGCCGCTATTCATTATTACCAATACTGTACAACATCAAAATCATAACAACTAAAATAACATCAATGCTTAATTAAAATATTTAAAAATATTTGGCTCTCTCTGTGAGGACTACTCATGGGCTAGAATCGCAATGTACAGGACTATGATTTCCAGTCAGTGCTAGGCTGATCCCAGCTCAAGAAAATCTTTGCTAGACTGATCCCAGCTTTTATTGTATTCTGGGCTGATCCCATCTTAAGGTACACTATGCGCCAAGCTGTTTCCAGCATAATAGTGTATTATTGTGGGCTGATCCCATCTTCAAGTGAATCTGTGCTTGGCTGAACCCAGCCTTATAGTCTAATCTGGACTGATCCCAGCTCAAGTATAATTAGTGCAAGGCTGATCCCAGCATTAAAGTGTATTCTGGGCTGATCCTAGCTCATGTAGAGTGTATATAAAACTGTAAACAAAATGTGTTAAACAAGCATGACCGTTACATTATTAGTATAGCATATGAGTATCTGATTGGGGGAAAATGCCGCACCCTAGCCCATGGCAGCCCCTTGAGAAAGTACTGAAACAAGGTATGAATGATCTAAGGGCACAACATACCATGTAGGCATCAGTGGGTGGTGATGAGGGTGGTGGCGGGTTAGCACAGGTCCATAAGAGTAGTTTGATACTGAGACTCTAAATCCATTGTCTGTACCTTTGAAAAGCCAGAGAAGTGACTGATCACGTGGTACTCTACATGATCATGCAATGTTATGTAAGATTATCTCCTTTGGTTGGCTCTTTGAATTCAGCTGCCAATGTCAGTCTATAGGAAAAGTTCTGATCATGCCTACCCCATGTGATCCTCCAACAAGCCCCATGAAGGCAACAAGTAAAGAGGCTAATAATAGCCTGTTGCATAATTCCCTGTCTGACTCTCATTTTCAAGGTACATGTACAACACCCCTATACAAGTGTTAGCCAATCACTAGGCCTTATAATTCAACATTACATCAGCTTACCACACCACCAATTCCTCCCTTAATGGTCATTATCAGACAAAGTCCATTGCAAAACTGACAATATGTACCTAAAATAACTAAGATCATCAAGTTGTGCATACACTAAAATTTAATAAATTATCATTATATTGACTTAATTTTATGGAGAATTGCTGCTTTGAGTGTGCAGGAACAGAGGCCAGCTGAATGAGAAATAAAATGATCAGGAGAGATTGAGTGCAGTTGGGTTCCTGGTAGTGTTGGTGATGGTCTGAGAGAAAAAAAGGCATTCAGAGTGAATTTGCATTTCACTCTAATATGCTTTTATGTATTTTAGATTAGTGAAACTTGCAGTTGTGTGTGTGGTGTGTTCCATAGAAAATTATGACTGGTGATTGTAATTCTAATTTAGTTCTGACTTCAAATGTTATGATAGACTTTACAATGGAAAAAACCTCATAATGTCAAAGAAAAAATTGTAAGACTGTAAATGACACATGTAAACAGTACAAAGATGGGTCACACTTGATTACTAAAGTGGGTATTTTTTATGTTCCTCTTTCAGTACCAAGGAAGTGAGCAGATTCCACTCTCCATTCATTGTGGAGAAGTACAAAGAACTTAGTCAGCTCAGGGAACAGCTTGTTCTTGACTGTAACAAGGCCTGGATTCAGTTTCTGGAGTAAGCACAGTAAAACAAAGCTTAAATAGTCAACATGATCAGGGTTATTTTAGAAATAAGAATGGCTGGTCAGGTTGGAAGGTACTTTTCTAATACACCTGCAGTCCAGTAATTGAAAAGACCACACAGTTGTAAAAGGAATGCATCTGAATTTACTATCACCCACCATAAATTTATTTATGTTTTCCAACATTACAGCTGTTTCACCCCACCCACCCATTGTGGTTATGGGTCAAAATTTTTGGTTTCACCTTTGATTACTTTCCCTGATCACATTAACATAAACAGTTTAAGCTTCACTACCTCTTGAATCCACCAATTCTGGAAAGAGAAAGGGACCACAGGTAGCAGTGGTCTAAGGCATTTGCCTTTACAAATCATTCACATGATACCTCAGTCCATGCGGGTTCAGGCCCTAACCAACATGGGTATGTGAAAAACCTTGCCAGTAGCTCCCCATGGGTTGGTGCTTCTTTTCAGAGTCTTCCTGTTTGCGTTATTTGAATTGTAGTCACATTTCAGCATTTGGCATTCACGACTTGTTACAAATTAAACACTTTTGCATACTATTTAACCTTTGCAATGATCATTCCCACAAAGCATGCCACAGAAAGCAGAAGCACCCCAAACACCTTCATCTATCTTCTTCCTTCTAAGGCTGCCACCATCTGTATATGTTTTATAACTTTTATTTGTTTCATATATATGCTCTTTTACCTATTTAGTGAGGTCCACTTCCTAACCTAACCCCAAACATGTAAAAGTCACATTCAGTTCCAAATTTATTGAGTTGTGGATTTTCCTACTATGTGGTTTTATTTTCTTTTTTTGTGTACTATGCATACTTGTATTGTTCTGAAAATACTAACCAATCATATTGGCTTACAGTAACCAATGAATTTTGTGATCTCAATTGGGATGTCGTGACTTCATTAGTTTGTGCAGCAGTTTGCAAATCAGAGTCCTTTCAGGGTCTCAGTTTTTGCCAGAATAGAGCTTTCAAGGCTAAGAATGAGAGCCCAGGGCAACAGTTATAACTATTGTTTAGGCCACTTTACAAATTATGGCTGGCCTTCCTCGTATCTTCTATTGCATCTTCCAGTCCCATTTCTATTAGTTCTTCTCCGACTGAGTCACTTTTCTCTTCTTCTTCCTCTCTTTCCTCCTCTTCTACTACAGATTCAGTCTGATTTGCAGTTGGGGTTGGGGTCATTTTCAGCTTTTGGTTCTTCCTCTGTTTGCACTTCTTGGTCAGTGGTTAACATCTGCTGCAGTGTTGTAGAGGTGGAATCCGGGGGAATCTGTTGTCATATTGTCAGGTTGGTGACAGGAATCAGCATTGTGGCTGGTTTTTCTTGGCAGTGCAGTGTGTGGTATGTGGCAAACTGTTGCGCCTTTTTCTTTATCATCACTCTTTTCCAGTTCTTTCTCGTCTTAACTGATTCCCACATCCCATTCAATTCTTCTATTCTGGCAGTTTTCTCTATCTTGCTGTCCCACACCAATAATAATGTAATAAGTTTTTCACCTGTGTTTAAGCTCCAGCTCATAGCTATATCTCTACTTAGAGCCTTGAGAGCCCATAGTGCAGGCAAGGAATTACAGCAATATCTGACAACCTGCTGGATACCACACCTTCTTTGACTGTATCTGTCTCCATTGCTGGTGTGCTCTGTTCACTGGTCTCACCACAACTAAGTCTTCCCATGTTCTTCCTGCACCAAATATACTGGTTGCCATGTGTGCCTGAAAAATGATGTTAATCGTAACAAAACAAAACCAAAACCATATAGACAAAGGGAAGAAACTCTTACCCATTACCTCTCCTTACCACTGCTAGGTGGTACGGGCAGTAAACCAATTAAAGGTGTCACTGTGGTACATGCTACATCATCCGACATTGCTTGTTCAAATCTGGCAAGATCATGGTGATTTGAATCCATCCATTTATAAGTTGGTTTACTGTGTGTTAAAGTATAAGCAAGGGATAACCTTCGTTCATTTTTTTTGTGAATATATTCCCATATTTTTCAAAATCTGTGGATTTCTTTTATTTTCTGACCTTGTAAGTTGCACATGATGATTGCATCACATGTGCATGCTGTAATATTTTAATTGCAAGGACGGTTTGAATTTGATGGTGTTGCTGAATTATTGATATTTTGGGGTTATTTTCCTTTTATACTTTGTTATTTTTGTCTTTTGAGAAACAACAGCAATGAAATGTAGTAAATTTCACTTGCCTGTACGAAAATCTTTCTTCAACACAAGGTGACATTTGCAGGTTTGGTTGATGGGGAAGTGATCTTCTGCTTTAGCAAAAACAATTAGGGAAAAGAGGAAGTTGAAATTGAAGCATGATAAGAAGTTTATTGTGTGCAACATGTTGAATCTTCACTTGAAGTAGTTTTCCATTATTAGTGTTGTGAGGGATATTTTGTTGGCCCAGTTCCCCAAACCCATACCCAAAGATTTTATGGAGTTGCACATAAGGAGATTGATCAAGGAGGCAACAGTACAGTTGCTTTCATCAAGAGAATTGTTGCCTTTTCCCTCTGGATGTTTGTGTAATACTGCTTAGGTTTTTCTGGGAGAGTGTCCTCCTGATATTTGGCAAATTTCTAATAGTGGTTTGGGGTCATGCCAACCATTACGCTTTTGGCATAATTAATCATTATGCTTTTTTTTTTCCACAAAATAACATCATATGCGCACCTGTATGTGGATTATGCTTTTTTGGTACTTTAGAAAGAAAAAAAATAATGCAGTAAAATGTTGTTTTGTCATTTTTATTATCACTGTTTTAATTCCACTAATAAAAATTTGACAACATTCTTGACAGATGACTGCTGCATAAGAATAGTATAAGAGTACTTTCCTTATTTGCTATTTATAGTAACTGTACATGATCCATTTCAAAGAGAACAGATGGATTTCTTAAAATATGAATGTTTCCTCACAGATTCATTATATTGATAAGCTAGTTAGGTAGGAGACCAGTTTGTACTTTTAACCAGAAAATGTTAGAGCAGATAGATCTTTTCAAACTTCAGAACATGTCAGATTGGAAAAAGGACAAATTAACACCCCTTTACAAACTTTAAAAGAAGAATATCAGAGTAATGTAATACAGTACTTGGATTGAGCATGCCATGCACATTGCAGAATTCATGACTTCACAATGAAATTTACATATGTAGACTAGCTAAAGTGAGTGCTGAATATAAATTATTTTGCAGTATGTTTTGTGTTTGTATTCTGGTTCTAATCCACATGGATTTTGCCCTTTGTGACAAGAGTTTTGACCAGCTGTAGAGCCAGGTTAGTAGCAAGAATAAAAGTATCTTTTTAATACAGGATGCTTCAGTAATATATTACACTTTTTATGCCCAAATTATGCTTTTTTGCCACTTATAATAACAAAAATTATGCTTTTACCTTCCGGGAGGTTGGCATGTATGGAGTTTATGGGAGAGTGTCCATTCTTATTTAGGAAACAGGGCATAAGTCACCTTGCATGCTTGATCAAGGTGTTTGTGCCTGTAAGGCAGAATGTATGTAGTACGATTCAGATTTGGTTGATGAGTGTTTCAGGCATTGTTGCTGTATACTGCCATACCAGTTGTAAACCGTCTTGCAATGCCTGGCAATTGGAAATCAGTTTTCTCAGTGGATCCTGCTGCATACCAGCCATTCATTCCATTGTATATGGAACTATATTGGGATCAGTATATCCCATCCATCCACTTTGCCAACCGCTCTTTCAACCAACTGCAAAGTCTTCCTTCCAGCTTGCTATTCAGCTGTCCTTCAGACCTTCCTCTGTTGGATTGCGAACCACCTGTCTTTGAGCCAGAACTGCACGGTCAGGATCTCATTGTGTTGAGGATGATGAAGAAAGTCAAGCATAGCATTTTTTTCCATGTCAGTGCAAATTGGCAAGATTTCTGTCCACATTTTAAACAAATTCATGACCCTGGGAATTAAAGAGCCTTCGTGCAGAGAGTCTGTTATCAGTCTCATGTAATGCACACTGGCACTGAGCACACACAGACATATACAGCACTGACATTCTGGTGTCTTGGTTAGAACATTGCCTAAGTACAGTGTTGAATCCAGTGTTCTAATAACTTGATTACAAATTATTTGAGGAGCCTTCAAAACTTGTGATGAATAGGGTACACTCAGAATCCTCTGCAAATTTCCACCTAGCTTAGAAAAGTGGGAAACAGGCTTGCATGGTAATCAATGGTCCACATAGCCAATGTGGTTAGTAGGGCAGCACACTGTGCTTTGGTCAGTTGCCTTACAGCTTTGTTGAATCTTGATTTGACCTGACATTACACTTTCTGTGTTCATGATAGCTGAAGCCAGTTCACTGTTTATCTTTATGATCATTGTCATTTGGCTTCCCACTGTTGTTTGTGGGTTTTATAGAGGAAATACAGTAGCAGGTGGCACAAGAAGTGTTTTAAGCTCCTTGTACTTCCACCTCCATCTTCTCATCCCCAACAGTCTCTCCTACAGTGAAACCTGTATTGAGTGACCTCTGATATGAGTGACCACCTGTCATTTACAGTGACAATCATAATGCACAGATCAGTTTTATTATATAAATGCACTGTCGTGAGTGACCACCTGCTGAATGTGACTAGCAACCATGATGTCTTGGTTAAATATGCATTCTGACACTGCTATGAATGACATTATCAGAAAAACACAGATAAACACAACTTACCTTTATGTAATCCTTTGTAACTATGACTGCTTGGACTTTTCTAAAAGGAAATAGTCCGGCTACTTATTTCTTATATAAGTCATGCAGGTAGTGTAAAATGTTGTAGCTTGTAAACCAGACTGAAGTACACATAAATTGTTCCAGCACTATGCATAACCATATTGTGAGAACAGAGGCAATCACCACTGACCTTTATTGAATCCGTTGAAACCACAACCACTAGAAAAGTAAAGACTGTTCTGATGAAAAACAAACAAAACAAAAGAAAGAACAAAGAGTCTCGCCCCTGGATTTTAAATTTGGCAGGTCAAGCGTTTAGTGTCATTTGTTATAGATGTAAACCAAGCAAATGGGCATTTCACAAACTGTCCTTGTAGTGCCGAAGTCATGTTATTGGTCACATGAATTGTCTCTAAAGTTAATCTGTTTTGCCTGGGGTGAATGAGGTCTCAGTCTATTAAACCAGCAAATGACATTTGTTTCCTAGATTTGATTGATGTTGTTAAGGTTTGTGTTGTTTGTTGATTTTCTTTGATGTTACAGTGTTACATCTCACACACCAAGCCATCATTTGTTCAAGTTGGTGCAGCGATTATACACTTTGTTTACAAAGTTAATAGCTTTACATTCTCAGTGAAATAAGCCATTGACTTTTGTGCCTGATTAATTGTGATGTTTCTGGATATGTTAATTATGTTGTTTTATTTCATTCACTGGTACATGTTAATTTTATTAATGCAGAGTAGAGGTCTTCTTATAAGTGAGATATAAAAAAGTCAAATCTGACCTTGCTCCTGTACCTTGTAAAGGAAAACTTGCGTTGTTTTCTCAATTCACAATGTTTTGATAGAGTTGCTAATTAGATAAATACGAACTTAATCCTTAGCATGTAAAAACTGCACTGCTTTGTTTCCCTCAGTGAACTATCCTTTGAGTGTGCCATGCATTTGATAGCTGTTCAGTTCCATGTTGAGTCCCTTCGATAATAACTTACAACTGTCACCTGTTCATTGTGGCAGTCCTTGGATGAGATTTCAAAGACTGTACAATCAAAGTGTCTATTACAGACACAAAGCTCAATCTCTACATAAATAATGGTCCCAGTTTATGAATAGTCAGTATTCTGTCAATTAAAGTGTACTTTATTGCAGTAAAAAATGCGTGTGTAGCAAGATAACCGGTTTGGGTTTAGATTTATAACAGAACACTTTTTGATGGTTGATACAAATACAATGTTTATTGATGAATGACTTGAATGAAAAAAGAATTATGATTAATACGTGCATGTATAAGATCCAGATATTGGACAAATTAACACAATCCGCATGAACCTAATAATGTAACATACATGTGAATACAAGTAAATGACCTTACACAGTAAAAGAACAAAGGTTAATGATTCACAGTAGTTGACCTATTGCCACTTGTCAATCATGCTGATCAATTAACCAATCAGCAAGAGTATCAGACACACCTCCAGGCATTGCTTATGTCCACCATTTTCCTCCAACAAGCTGCTTGTGGCAATAATGAATTAATTATGATAAGTATTTACAATTTTTGCAATGATTTGTTGATTTCTCAATTGATAAGGGTAAAAAGGAGTCAGTGGGAGCCTTGTAATTCTGACTGTCGATATTCAGATCGTCTGCATGGAGGAATTAGATTTATTCCATTCCTGAAACATAGACAAAACTTCCATGGATAAAGACTTTTTTGTGGTCGCGTGTAAGATAAGCTGAACATGGAAACAGTTGATGCAAATACAATATGTTTGTTGGCATAAAAGTATGTAGAAAGCATGTCCCATTGATGTCTTGAAGAAAACAAAAACGAACTGAAATTGAAAAATATATGTAACAATAAACGTTTCTAGAATATGGGTGGAGAACACCCCCCCCAACCCCCAACTTACAGGCTTTGATGTATATTATTTTTCTAGGATAGGAAGCACTGAACCCCAGACTATATTATTTAAAAGTTTGAAAATTTACATTTAATGTTGGCTTGTCCCAAAAGCAATGATTTATCATCTCTATCTTTCAAACACTTGAGTGACTCTTTACTTTCTTATTGGGCTGAAGGAGGGGTGTGGATACAAAAAGGTAATAATAAAGAAATACAAAAACAATGATTTCAGATAATTATCATCTGATATATTAAGCATGCATGTATATGTTTACATTAACAGACATCACGGATCAAAATTCCATCTGATGAGCATAGTAAAACTATAAAATTATTATGTACAACATTATACTTCTAAACAGTAATTATTTACGATTTTGTTATTAATTTTTAATTCATTTACTTTCAAGGCAGCATGAACATAAGCCAGATAAAATTAATCAGGATAAGACTATGCTAAATATATTAGCATCTTTTGGAGCGAATTCCCTTGTACATAAATAAGTTCTCGAATGGCTTTAAAATTGATTTTTACTATTTACTGAAATAACACACTTAGATTGTTACTATACGAACTTGAACTACAAATATAAATATTGTCTACTGCAGTATAATTTATGCACCTTTGAAATGTTACATTTTTAAGAATAATACAAATCATTTTCAATAAACATCTCACTTTAGCTGAAACATATTTCTTTGCCAAATACTGCATGCTTGTCATAGGTTAGCAGGGCATCATGTCACGTGATTTGGTAGGCAGAGTGATCAATCATCTCGGGTAAGGTGAATTTCACGTGAAGAAAGAATGATGTGTTTTACTCAAATAGTAAAAATGATGTATTCACCCAAATAGTAAAAAATGCTGTACTTTACTCAGATAGTAAAATGATGTAAAAATGGGACAGATATCATACAACTATATATTTACAGTCCCAAAACAATGGGTATAACAAACTCCAAAATTAGCCCGTGGCTAAAAGAATACATGTATAGAGTTAAAGAAAACACTTGGTCACTAGAATACTTGACTACCAGTCATACTGGTCAATCAAGCAGTCAGCATTACAAATTACATTATCAGCACAACATTATACAAAGCAATAAACAGGTTCAGAAGTGAACCCACTGGTGTCTGATAAGAATCCTATGGTACTAAACGTTTCTTAATAAAAGGCAGCTTTATTGCTAATATAGATCTCCTGTTAAGTCACGTACAAGAATAGAAAATATTTGCATTATACTACGTAAGCCAGAGCTACATAGAAAATATACAAAAATAAATGTGGTAGAATAATAGTTATAACTTATAATATACATAAGAAATTTATAAATAACTCACATACCTCTACCGCTGGAGATCTGCAAGTCCTTAAGTAGAATGCTTACTGACAAGACGTTTCCATAGTGTAAAGATTTCGTCCCTCGGTGAGGTATTTATACACAGACAATATAGCCTGACATTGTCTATGCGCTTGATGAGTATCGGTTTTTCCCAGCGAAAGTATTTCACACATGCAGCATAGGATGAACCGAACTCACTGTTTCGAAATATTGTACAATATACATAAATCACCCTCAGGTATCATTGTACACAAAAAACGAAACCTGAGTCCATGTATTTAATAAATAAAGGGATTTATACAATTCCGTGACACTGTGAGCATAAACTCGATGTCTATCCATCTATCCAGTTTGACCCATTTATCTCTTTGTATGAGGTGAAATCATTAACTGCCCACCTTCATCTCTTCTGTCAAAGATCTTTAGGCCTGGTAATAAACACTTTGATAGTCATATGGGATGGGATTTGTGGCTATTATTCATTTGTTCTAAGAGTTATTCAGAAAATCAAGGACCAGATTTGCAAAATGGTTCTGGTAACCCCACTCAGATTGGGCAGGTAATGGGTGAATGATTTACTTGAAAAAACGATAGATATCCCCCGGAAAATCCTGTTGAAAATCAATCTGCACAAACAACCTCAGTCACAGGTTGTTTAATCCATGCCCGTGTAGGCTTCTTCATGTTTGGTTTTTGTCCATAGAGTTTTGAGTAGATTGCAGTTTCAATCTTTTTTAAAGACAACAAAGAGAAATGGGGTGTGTGTTCAGGGACTGGTGCAAAGATAAAATAATCATCCATTTGAATCTTTAATTGCAGGTGGCTACCTTTTTTTTCTCTTGCTGCATTTACTATCTGGGATATTGCTCCATGGTTTAAGACAAATGAAAGCGTCACGGTACCATCAATATAGAGTGAATATTGGTAATGACAAGGATCGTTCAGACTTGATGGCTAACTTTGACCTGAATAGACCTAAATGACACACTTTCTTTCAAAATGGAATCTTTCATGGGTTTTTCCTTGGCTGAACTCAGTGAAATTCAAATCCTTAGCCAGAATCTTTGTAAAACTGCTATCTTACAAGACATTCCTGGGGTGAATGAGCTGCACGCCCATTGAATGGACCCAGACCATCTCCAGATCAGGTCAGATAGTTCCATGGTCTTAATCATGCAATTGGATGTCATAGCTAAGAACTGGTTGCTGTCAAGAGGTATTCAAAAGGCAGTCATCCAGTCTCTTTCCTCCATTGCCACATCGAGAGAGGCAGCTCAGCTAGGCCCTTTTGAGGTCAGTGCAATCTCCTTATGGACATGGTTTAGCAGTTTTTTTCTGGATTTGCCCAAGATTTTTGCTTAATAAGGGAAGGTCATTATTTTATCAATATCTGAGTGTTGTTATCACAGGTCACATGACAGTTGTGCTTCCTTCATGTTGGGAGAATGAGTTATGTTTGTTATAGGGAATTCAGACAGGAGGCCAATGGTGGACATGGATGCTTATGCATTTCGTCCTTTCCTTACCTGTTCTCATAATGTTAATGTGATCAGAGATTGTATTTGAAGGAGAAACCAAACTTTTCAGTAAATTATGTTTTTCCAAGAATACTTGTCAGATCACATTACAAATAAACCTCCCACATCAACACAGAAATGCAAGCATACATACTGATGTACCACTTGGCCAAAATTGTTTTACTTTTGGTGCCACCTAGTAAAGGGAGATAACGGGTGAGAGTTTCTTTGCTTTTATATGGTATGGAGACATTTATTGAAGCTTATATTCCTAACATTAATGTGATCAGGTAAGTGTTCTCAGAGAAATATAATTTATTACAGCGTTTTTCTTTTATCTTACAAATTGTTTTGTTTTTGTATATCTTTATAACATTCTCTCAGAAAATTTAAAGTTCTGTACATATATCTCATTTTTAAATGGGTTGAAGTTAAATCCTGTAGATTCTTCTCGTACTTTGATTTCCTGAGCCATAATGCCTTTACAGGCCTAAATATTGGCAGCTTTTTTCTTAAATTTTTTTTTCTTCAACATTTGCTTGAATTTAATTGGTTATCTTCACATCTTGCATTAAAATATGAGTAGAATCCTAATTTCTAAAATGAATTGGATTAGATGTCTTTAGTTTTTCTTGTAGAGTAACAAGGTTATCATTCTATTATTCAAAACTTGTTTGGAATATAAAATTGTTTTAAAAATTTTTTCTTGAGTTTAGACATTGTAGGCTTTTAAAGATTGCATGAAATTACCTACAGTTCTTGCCATGAAATCCATATTAAAATAAAAACATTCTTGCAATTTATACATTTAATTTTTATTACAGTACATTTGGAGAAAATTATCAGCGGTACAGGAAAGCAGTCCAGCTTTTGTCAGTGCTTGATTGTCTCTTCTCTCTGGCCTCTGTAGCAAAGCATCATGGGTACTGCAAGTAAGAAAATAGATTTTAATTGTCATCTCATACTTCTCTCAGTGCTCAATAATATAAACATGATGAGAGTATATTAGTTTTTTTGGATGTGTGTTTTATAAATGCAAACATATAAAATGTAAAGATGTTAAAATTCTGTGAAAATGAATATAAACTAAAAGATAAAGGTGACAAATGTAAATCCTTAAAACAAATGATTACAAGAATAAAGTCTTAAAAATCTGAAGAAAATTTGTGTATAATAAACATGGATCAGTCAGCATGGCTCATAAATCATTCAACATATTTGATGGAATTTAATAAAAACATTTTTTGTTATTACTCGATTTGCCTTTTATGAGTTTAGTCTCATCTACACCATTGTGACAGAGTTATGGCCCTTGTCAGTCAGCTTGATATCCTTATATGATATGTCCCTTGTAATTTGTATTGCTCAAGAAACATATTTTGATATAATGCAAGTGTTACAGCGAGAAAAAAAAATCATATTTAATCCAGTATTGAGTGAATATCATTGATTTAGCTTATTATAAATCCGTAAGAAGTGAAAATGGAGTTTTGTAAAGATGAGAAATTCATAAAATGCATGAGATAAGTTGTCTTTTTTAGTCATATTTTTACACCATTTAATCATACATCTGGCATTCCATAAAGATGCTCAGTCCATATATATGTATCTAGACTTTAGCTGTTTAGGCGTGTTCTCTGATGCTGGCATGTTGGTTTCCTATGATGCATCCAATCAGACTTTTTAATGTGTCCCGATTTGTACTATATTCCATTTGCACTTTGTAGCAAAAAATATTCTGAAAGTGTAAATGTGTAATAAATTAAAAATTTCGTTCAAATTTTTCCTAGTCTGGGGATAGAACTCACTGGATATAGTATATGAATATGTCTGCCAACTCAGAGTAAAAGATGTAGTTTGGCGTATTGATTGAGCAGGTGATTGAAATTTTTCAAATGTTTGATTAATGTCATGTGAAAAAGACAGTACTGTAAAATTTTTCTAATCACATAAAATAAAATAAAGAACCCAGATTTTATAGGATAAAAGCACAAATTTATGCCACAAATTGTCTGGGGTGGGGCAGGAGATATATAAATGCATGGATGAAGATGAGACACCATTTTATGTGGAACACATGTTTTTTCTTCACAGAGTAAATATATTTACTGTACATGTATTTACAGACCAGAAATATATGATGATGTTGATATCAGCTGTATACAGATAGAACAGGCAAGGCATCCAATAATTCATCATCTTGTTGCAGAGCAACAACAGTATGTGCCAAATGATACAGACCTTCATGTGAGTATTCACATGATAGACTAGTACTTATATCCAGTACTTTTAAGATAACTGAGTACAGTCATCCCTCTTTATAACACTTCATAAATGGCACCTGCATTATAACTAAGGGAACAATATATCAAGGGATGTTCCTTCAAGGCTGTTTTTTATCAGGGCACAAAAGCACAAGATAAGCTATTATAATTTGGTTCTCACTATGCATGAACTAAAATGTAGTGAATATAAATCTTGTGGTAAAACAAAGTGCAGACAGTTTGATGGAACTCATGACCATACCCATGTTATAAGAGGGGCAGTGGTATACAGAGGGGTGTTACAGAGAGGAACCACTTTATCAATTAAGGGATATTTCTTTGCACTCCTTGCCAGTTAATTTGTTGCTTTTACAGATCTGCAGATTGTCTTATCGGCAAAGGTTACATTGCTGTAAGGTTTTAAGATGGTGGGTTGGTTCTGAAAAAGCCATTTGGTAATGCTATGGCGTTTTGTTCTTGCCGTACAGCGCAACCTCTGTTTAACAACCACCTGTGGTATAGAACAATTTTGACTGTTTAAGTGGGGGGGGGGTGACTGTTTAAGAAAGGTAAAATGTAGTGAATATTTAATTGTAAAGATGTCACACATTGACTGGATGTGAGAAGTTGTTTAACAGAAATGGTCATTTGGAGTATGCAGTTTTAGAGATATATTTGTCTGTTGTATATGTACTCACCAATCAGTCTCATTGTATCCATAACAGTAATTCCATTGCAAATGTGAACAATGAAGCATAATTGACAGAAACTTCTCATATTGATTTCTAATTTTCTTGCAGATAAACTAGCACTAGCTTATGAAGAACTACATTGTTGATATTATGACTTTGCACTGCTACACTGTAAAACGGAGTAGTATGTTTTGATTACAACAGCAAATCCCTCCACCACTAAAATTTTAATGGTTTTGTTCCAGTCAGCAGCCAAAAATAGTACATATAACAGTCTAGCATTACAGTGATAAGTGGCCTGTGTATATCAGACATTATAAAGCTGATGTTATCAGCATTTCTGACTTCATTTTAGGAAGTAAAAAAGATTGAGTCAGAATTTAAGTATGTGGGTGTAGTCAAATGATGACCTCAAAACTTTCATGAAAGACTTGATGTGAGAATATATTTATATATTTATATTTGTTGAGTTTTCAGATGTAATATGATGGGGTGGTGGGAATTGTACTGCTGACTAATATCCAACATTAATCAATAAATTTTCCAGACCTCTGCAGTATATTTGTACACAAAATATCCATTTGACTCATAAGAAATATACATTGGTGATAAAGTTTATTGTTTACCAAAGAATCAATTGATTTTAAGCTGCAGGTCAAGTGATAACATGACAGCTGGCTAACAATATGATCAAGCCGCATGTGTATGAAGGTGGCTTTAATTTCAAGATTGTTATTAATGCAACACTGGATTTTCAAGAACAGGCTTCTGTCAGATTAATGTTGATATTTTGCAATACTTATATTGGAAGTAAATCAAATATCAATTCATGTGATAAATGTGTTTCAACAATGGTATTGTTTTGTACAGGGGTGTATATGTCAGTTGATTGAGCAGGCATATGTGATCTATAATTAGTTCTGGAATAGACAACAATTTATATAGCATTGAAGAAATCAATAGAAGAATTACTAGCATTATTGTTGATAGTTCAATACAAATTAGCTGTTCAATTATCAGTTTCTTAAGGAGCCAACGTCTTTAAAAATAACAAAGTTAACAGCAAAGAGCAGTAAGGGACTATTGGAATCTGCAATATAAATTTTTGAAAAACCTTTTCCTTCAATAATACAATGGTCTCACCAGAAATTAAACTCTTGTGCACTTTGACAATACAACTTTGCAGTAATTAAAAAATCAGTCATGAGAAATTAATGAAATAGTTGTAAACTTCAGGAGCCACTATAACAGTTGTATCCAAATTTGTGTTATAACCAAGCATGTCATCACTGTATACAGGTTCATTTCGTTAGTGAAGCAAACTTTAGTGTAATAATAGATCGAGCTTAGAGCCTCCTTTTCACATTTGTGTTAATTCACAATCATAGGCTTTTAGTTATAAACATTAAAATGGTTGATATGTTGCTAGGGATGTTATCAGTATAAATTCAGAGAGTCTGATTTGGTCAGATTACAGTAAGGATTCATTTGAGATCTCAGCTACCACTATAGTTTTGGCTACATGTACTATGCCAGGGTCGGAAGAGATCCTTTTGCCTTGCAGATATGCATGATTTATCATGATTGTCTGAGTAACTACCAAATGGCTTCAGGACAGGCATACCCAGGTCAAAGGCAGACCCAAGTGTAACATTGTCCTGGTTACTAACAAATGTCCCCAGGACTGGGATATCTGGGTCAGTGGCAGGCCCCTGAGCTCACAGTAAGTAATATAATATGCCCAGGCTGATAAACTCAACCCAAGGGCAATTAGGTAGTTTCATTCAATGGTAGCTGACCAGCAAGTAATAGTCACTGATTTTGTTGTTGTTGTTGTTGTTGGTTTAATGCCATTTTTCAGCACATAATTGGCTATACATGGCAGTCATTATAACTGGTGGAGGAAGAACTCAGGGAAAACCCAAGGCACCACAGACCCACAGGAAGCTACTTGCAAGGTTTTTCACATACCCATATTGGCAGAGCTCGAGACTCAACCCCATGCGGACAGAGGTGAGAGAGCATTGATCAGTAAAGGCAAGTGCTTTAGACCACTAGGCCGCCTGGGAACCTGCCAGTGATGTAAATTAATGAAGAAAGATTCCATGAAACTGAATATATGTGTGTGTTATTGGTGCGGCCTTGTAGATGAAAAAAGCTGGAGAGACAAGAAGAAACTGGACATAAGATATTTCATTGCCAGAAGATGAATCAAAAGCAAGTGCATTACCATTTTAATATTCTGTGTGTGTGTGTGATTTGAATTTTTAAAGTAGCTTTAACAATTTTTTAGTCATATCACTATGATGTCTGCATTGTGGCAGTTTATAGTGATGTCTAGCACTGGGGCATCATGCTGCAGACGTGTAGCATAATGTCCCACCCAGTCACATTATCCTGACACCAGGCTGACCAGTCCTAACACTAATCTCTTAATGCTGAGTGCCTGGAGAGGCAGCTGTTAGTACCATTTTTATAAGTTTTTAATCTTCTAGCCTTTTGCATGATGTGAGTTTTCTGTAACAGGATGAATTGGCCAATAATTATTTATTCTCTTTGAAAGACTTCTTGGTGGAAGATTTTTGCAAAACCAGTTTACCTAGTTTAGGGTAAAGTAAAGAAAATGTGAAAATTTTGACTTATACCTGAATTGCAGACAGTTGTCTACCACAGGTGCAAAATGGACCTAATCATCAGTGTGCTAATAAATGATAAATAAGATATTTAGCTCAAAGCAATGTTCATGAGTTTTGAGCCAATGTTACACATCTTGTTAGGCAAGTATTTTCTGTATGATTTAAATGCCACACACATCTTGTTAGGTCAGTAATTCCTATATGATTTTTAAATGCATTACACAGCTTGTTAGGCTAGTATTTTCTATATGATTATTAAATGCATTACACAACTTGTTAGGCCAGTATTTTCTACATGATTTTTAAATGCATTACACAGCTTGTTAGGCTAGTATTTTCTACATGATTTTTAAATGCATTGCACAGCTTGTTAGGCCAATATTTTCTGTATGATTTTTAAATGTGTTACACAGCTTGTTAGGCCAGTATTTTCTACATGATTTTTAAATGCGTTACACAGCTTGTTAGGCCAGTATTTTCCACATGATTATTAAATGCATTACACAGCTTGTTAGGCCAGTATTTTCTACATGATTATTAAATGCATTACACAGCCTGTTAGGCCAATATTTTCTGTATGATTTTTAAATGCGTTGCACAGTTTGTTAGGCTAGTATTTTCTACATGATTATTAAATGCATTACACAGCCTGTTAGGCCAATATTTTCTGTATGATTTTTAAATGTGTTAACACAGCTTGTTAGGTCAGTAATTCCTATATGATTTTTAAATGCATTACACAGCTTGTTAGGCCAGTATTTTCTACATGATTATTAAATGCATTACACAGCTTGTTAGGCCAGTATTTTCTACATGATTTTTAAATGTGTTACACAGCTTGTTAAGCCAGTATTTTCTACATGATTTTTAAATGCGTTACACAGCTTGTTAAGCCAGTATTTTCTACATGATTATTAAATGCATTACACAGCTTGTTAGGCCAGTATTTTCTACATGATTTTTAGATGCATTTCACAGCTTGTTAGGCCAGTATTTTCTACACGATTTAAATGCAAATAAACATGAGAGAGAGTAAATATTGGCCCAAGTGAAGAATTCACAAATGCTCTTTCATTTAATTCAGAATCAGAATTGTGACCAAACAAGATTACGGGTATGAGGAGAAGACTGTTTTTTTTCATGTTGTATAGTATATATAAAAAATGAAACATGTATAAAAATGCTAGCTAATGAAAGATTAAAGTGGATAATCAAAGAGGACTTTGACAATATAAAAATTGCAAACAATCCCTAATACCCATTTGGCATTCACTGAATGTTTGAAAGATAGTGTAGTGTTTAAGAATTCATGTTTAGAGAAATGAAAAATTCAAATATATTATTACTTCTTCATCCTTATGAAGCCAGTATAGACTTAAATGTTCATCAGAAAGCATGCATGTGTGACAAAATTTTGAGATAAATGAATGGGGGATGATGTTTTACATGTACTAACAAAATATCAGTGGAATGAAAATGTAAACTAAGGACAGATCCATTTAAATCTGTCTTTAATAGTTACAGTTGTAATATCTTTATTTTGTTTTTAGTGCACCACCAATAAAAAAGAATTTGAATGGCAATAAATGACACAAGATGTACAGTGCTAAATTGTAAATATTTTGTAAATATGTAGTTTTTAAAATTTCAGTCTGATGGAAGACGTGTGATGATAATCACAGGACCAAACATGGGTGGGAAGAGTTCCTATATCAAGCAGGTGGCTCTAATTTCAATCCTGGCCCAGATGGGGTCCTTTGTTCCTGCTGACTCAGCAAAACTTAGTGTATTTGATGCTGTGTACACAAGGTATAGTTTGCTCAATACACAACTAAAAAAATGATCATTTATCAGATATCTACATGATATATACATCTTATTTACAACTTGGCATATACTGGAAGCAACTCGGTGGCACACAATCATCAAATTACATCTCACTTGCTTGTAAAGATTGAAACAATGATAAAAAGTTACAGATAGGTTATGAAGATATGCAGGTAGGTTATGGTGCAAGTGTCTCAGGAACTCAAAAAATACAGCTGATGAGGGAGCTGCATTTTAAGAAAGTGAACTACTGCAACTAAACGAACTATAGAAGTACACATAGTATTGAGGGCAAGAGAATGAAGTAACATGAAATGAACACTCCATTATGCAACTGGCTAACAAGCTGCAGCATAGCAATTTGCTTTGGAGCTGTACATATCAATCAAGTTGTAACTATCTATGGAGTTGCAACAGGGACATAACTCTGAGCATGAAACTGGCTTATGGAGCGTACTTAACCCATTTTATCCTAAATACGACTATGATCACAGTATCACATTTTATCCTGAATACAACTATGGTCACAGTATCACATTTTATCCTGAATACAACTATGGTCAAAATATCTCATTTTATTCTGCATACGACTATGGTCACAGGATTTCATCTTATCCTAAATACAACTTCGGTCATTATCTACTTCCTATTTGTGTTGTCTCTGTAGAAAGCTTATTCACAGCATGACTTTGATTTACTTTGGGATGATGCAAACAAAATACTATGATACCAACTATTACACTAAACAGGAGCATAGAAAAAAAATCCCCCCCCACTGCAAAAATGGACACCAGTAGATGTTTCTACAATGAAGGCCTATGTAGACTTTTGTTCTGCCATGGGAATGATTAAAATTCTATCAAAAAAGAACTGTTGTTGACAAAATGAGTACATGTTTGTCACATTTGTCAAACAAATCATTTCTTCAAATACATTACTTAATACCTTAGAAGAACTACTACTATCTTGCAAATCCAGCCCTCCCAGGCTAGGAAGATAAAAGTTACTTGCCCACCTAGGTAGCAGTTAGAGTGATTTCCCCTTGATACCAGAATTGGGTCCAAATCTCCTGAAATTGTCAGTTACTTCTTCCACTCATGCTGAGTAGCACACTCTTTACAGACAGAAAGGCCTTGCCCATACAAGCAGTTCAGAGCTTTCCCACAGTAAAACAAGTTTGAGGAGTTTCACTTCAAAGGGAAGTTTACTCCATCTATAAATCTCCAATTTTCTGTTCTTCATATCAGTGATGACAAAGTTTCCTAACTCTCTATGTTATCACTTTGCTATCTTCATACACGTATGCACCTTGGGTACATACCTGCACAGGTCGTGATGTCATCCCCTCACATAGCTATAACAGTATTAATAAGTGCATGTCTGGTGCGTGATAGAGAAAACTCATTTAATATTGCTGTGTAATTTCCATTGAGTCAGGATACATACAGTTATGTTTCTATATTATTATTTCTATGTTATTATTTTTATGTGCAGGTTTTTGAGCGTAATATAGAAAAATTGTTTTTATTACTGTATTGCTTCTGCCATGGTCAGATAAATATAATTAAGTTTTCTGTACTTGTTTACTCAGTAGCATCCAGCTCATACATGAACTTATTGTAAGCAATGCTTCAGTGATTTTACCTGTATAGGTAGTCAGAAATTGACCTTCCTATGGGTATGTTGTTGCTAGAATTGATTATTTGCATTCAGATTTGTTCATGTTACTATAAGCAATGCTTCAGTGATTTTACATAGGCAGTCAGAATTGACCTTCCTACATGTTACTTTTTACTAGAATTGATTTAGTATCCACTTTGTAAATATTAATAGCGATGCCCTAATTCTCTACCTGTACAGACCATATGTGCCCTTTTACAGGTATTTATCATAGCGGGTAACTCTGCATGGACACTCTTAAGTTCATAAAGCAAGACACACACTGCACTACATGTATATTTTGCCTGCTCTGTTTTGTCTTACAGATTTAGACCATGGGCAAGACCAGTCTAATAACCACTCAGTGTGTGTAGTTTTCTTTGGTTGTCTTTTCTTGACTACATGTTGGACTTGCATATTATGTACAGAAGTCAATTGGCGGCAGTTCTTTGGGTACTAAGGTGAAGGTGCAGAAGCATAGTTTGAGGGGTGGAAACATCTGCATGTATGCAAGGGTTAGAAACCATATCATTTACGGGTGAGTGAGATGGAGAGTAACAGCAGCCTTATTGATACTATTGCATATCAAAATTACGGTCCAGTTATGTGGCACAATATCTCGTACCCCGTCTCAACCTCAAGAACTGGACAACATCATGCCAGCTAAGATGGCCATGTTCCTGCACAGATGAACTCAGCATTATAGCTCTGATTGCAATGGGCCTCAGCCACAGTCAATCATACAGTAACTGCCACCATAAAATGAACTTGTCCTGTTCCACAACTCACATAGTGCTGCTAGGCACTTACTGCATATAATGCCCAGTTTAGTACAACTGTACCCAATTATCAACTTCATAAAACCAGTTATACAGAAGGCTAACCTGCATAGTGCTGCTTATCAATTCCTGCTGATGACATCCAGTTTATATAGGCACCCTCTGTATCCTTGCCCAAATGGAGTTTATCGTGGGTATTAACCTAGCTGGTCAAGATACCATTTGAATTGCTCTTGTGAGCCTAATTAGTTCACCTTTCATATAAGTCCTACCTCGTTGCTGCTTTGGCGATCAGCAGGCAAATTCAGAGAATACATTTCCTATTGGTGGACCCTTCTACATGCAGTTCCAACAAGATGGATCAATATCACTCGTAAAGCACCCTCTTTTTGTTGCCATGAACAGGCTGCCATTCAAGGGTAATCAGATATTGGTAATAATTCCTGTCTGTTCTGGACACTTCATCTCAAGGTCATCTATGGGACCCAGTGCAAGCACTGAAGTTGTATTTCAGGAAGACCAAGCCATTGCATCGAGGGACATCATGCCAATACAGTATATCAACATGGACACTTTTGTCATGAATAAAATGGGGTATCTGTTCTGCAGTTTGGATTAAACCACACCAGAGAATTTGCTTCACATATTGGCTCACAAAGTTAAGACAGTTGCCACAAACATTGCAAAGGAGCGAAGCTGTAATTATCCATGCCAAGGGATGGAAATCCAAGCACATTTCTCCAGTTTTTAGTTTGATCTGGAGGAACCTTTACTCATAGTGCAAAAGGTAACCTTTCAAGGTCATTTGACAGCTTCATAAATATGCGGAATCACCACTGGATTTGCAGGATGGAACATTTTTCCCTTTCGAAACCGCCCATCAACATATGAATTGTTTTCCATTTGGAATATCTGGAAGGAGCCTCACATACCTTTGGAACTGGAGATGGTCTCTTCAGGGGTAAAGAAATGCATCTCCCTCCACCTCTTACCTATTCTCCTAAGGTATTATGATTGGGTAATGTATTTGAGGAAGAAATCAATTTTTTCTAGTAAAATATTTTTTTTCAATAATACTTACATCACAGCCTCCCCACAGTTACATCGATATAGAGAGTGTACCTTCAGTTCCAGTAGTAACTGATGATTTCTCTGGATCTGGCACTAATCCTGGTATCAATGGGAGATCACTCTAACTACCACCTATTGGGTACTTTTAGGGTTTTAGCTAAACATTTTAACCTTGGAGGGCTGAATTTTTCAGGTAGTAGTTCCCGAAGGTATTATGGTTGGGTAATTATAAGCAAAGAAACATATTTTACTAGATAAAATTGGTGTCTCTTGACAGGTATTCAGAGAAATTGACATCTATGTGACATTGAAGAAGCTACATGGTAGTAACCTGATAAACTAAAGAAAATTAGATGGTATTTAGTCACAAGATTTTCTTTAAATTTCATCCCTAAAACAAATGCAACAATTGATGAAAGTATGATTCATTTTAAAGAAAGACTGTCTTTTAAACAGTTCCTCGCAGCAAAAGCAACAAAATGGAGGGGGGGAATTGTCAAATATGGCAGACAGATCAAATTGATATATGCACAGATTCCAAGCATACACAGTCAAAGAAGATGGTCAAGAAAATGGACTGGCATACAGATTAATAATGGATTTCTGCTGGCACATGTTTGGAAAAAAATTTGACTTTATATCTTTACAAGTTTTTGCTAGTTCAGACTTATTGAGAGACTTTGCATACTCCAGTAGTGATGACCAGTGGAACTGTCCATAACAACAGGAAGGGATTACCAGAAGAGTTTTTGCCCAAACAGTTCAAGCTTAATAAATATGAATACAAAGTAGCACAAAAAGATGAACTCACATTTTGTGTTTGGCAAGATACAGAGCTGTACTTATCATATTTTCATGACCCAGAATCTTGTGGCATGCTAATAAAATGATCTGGTAATGCATGTTCGGTGACAGGTTGAAGTTCCAAAAATGCTGTCAGATTTAGAAACAAGACATGACAGGAGTACATCTACATGACCCTATGTTTGGATATTATCTTCTGAAGCACCAGTCAATATAATGGTGCCAGAGAATTATCTTGAGAACCTTGCACACTTGGTTGGTGATACAAGAGCTGGAAAGGCTGCAGTTCAAGTTGCAAGTAACAATGGATCTGCATTTGTTATTACCAATCAAGGTGTAAGTAACTTTGGGGTTTCAAAAGGGACATTACTCTGAGCATGCAACTGCCGAAGGTACTTTACTAAACAAAGTGATAGATGAAATATCTGCAGAGGTGGCACCAGGTAAAGAGCACCATGAAGATAATGTAAAAAGCATTAGATAGAAGGGACACAGAAAATAAAAGAAACCCCTCCTGGTAGGCAGCAGAAATGGTTGTTGATTATCAGAGCAGAAAATGTAAATAAACACATGCCTTGCACAATAACTAATGGTATGTAACCCCATTCCAAGCAATAAGAAGCCCCCACATCTTTCTACATTTATGTAAAGAACTATGACATATGGCAACTCAGATAAATATACTTGACTGTGATGGATCTTGTGTAAAATATATAGCAGTGTGTATCATGTAAACAGCCTCAAAACCATTGGGGCCCCGAGCGGTCTAAAGCGCCCACCATTTCAGATTACTGCCATCTCACCTCTGTCTGTGTGGGTTTGAGTCTTGGGCTCAGCTAACGTGGGTATGTGAGAAAGCCTGCCAGTAGCATCTCGTGGGTCGGTGGTTCTTCCTGGGGTTGTCCAGGGTTCTTCCTCCACCAGTTATACTGGCTGCCATGTATAGCCTATCTTGTGCTGAAAAATGGCGTTAAACCCTACAACAACAACAACATCAAAACCATTGACTTCCATTTACACAATACACATCTAAAAGAAATCATAGCTAAATATTTATTTCTCAGATATAAATATATATACATTTACAGCTTTGACTGGGAGCAACTTGTGGGACACAGTCACCATATTAGATACATCTGACTTGCTTGTAAAGATTGTAAAAATACCCTAGAAACAAATAGACTACTAAGGAAGATGCACATGTAGCATGTAATGCAGCAGGCAAAATGAGCCACACCAGTGCAACTAGCTATAGAGTAGGATATATCAATCAATGTGCAACTAACTATGCAGTTGCAACAGGACATTAACTTGGAGCATGCAGCTGGCATATGCATTTAGTACTTAGCCATCTGCAAATTACCCAAAGCCAGCAAACATTTAACTGTTTTCATACGACTTACAACAAGGTGCGACAGTTGATTATGAATATTCATTTGATAATGCAGTATCATCATTTTTAATGGGTTCTGCAAACTTCAGATTGAGTACTTTATGAAGTAAAATGAACATGATGTTATTAGTTTAGCACTAAAGTGTTGTTATAATGACATTCGTCATGTCACTTTCATGTCATGTCACTTTCATTACTAATAATCATATATGTGTAGCTAGCTTGATTGAACAAAGGAGATAGGCATAAATTGTAATACATGTACCTATTTTATGGCTGGTTATAAAAGGTAGGAAATGAGGTCGCTAATAGGAGTCTGAAAAAATGAATAATCTGTGTTTTATATAAAAGGATCTTTTCATAATTTCATTTTTGGGTAAGTTATTTAGTTCTGTGTCATTGCTTTTGCAATTATATGAAAAATGGCTTCAAATATCAGTTTTAAAACCAACTGGATTTAAAGCTATTTCTACAGCATTATTATATTGCAGTGAACAAGTGTACATTGCCACACCTTGTGAATGTTTAGGATCAGGATATGGTTCGAGTCAGGGTCTTAAAGTGCATTGCTGCACCCAATAAATGTTTGGAATCAGCATATGGTGTGAGTCAAGGTCTTAAAGTCTTATTGTTTTGTTGTTTTTTTTTTCAGGATGGGTGCAGCAGATGAGATATTTCGAGGGCGAAGCACCTTCATGGTGGAATTACAGGAGGCATCTCAGATCATGGCTCACGCAACATCCCGCTCACTGGTGATCTTGGATGAACTGGGCAGAGGAACAAGTACTCATGATGGTGTGGCCATAGCTTACTCCGTGCTAGATTTTTTCATTAATAAGGTAAATTTACAACTTTGACAAGAAAATTTGAAAACCCTTTTACTTGCTTACATTTCAATTTTCATTTTAAAAACATTGCAAAAACTAAAATAGTTCCATTTTTTTAGCATAATTTTCTGGGTAAGAAGCGAAACATTTTCTCATCAAAATTTTAAACTAATCAAATACTGTTTGACAAGTTATTTGTTAGCTTTGTGTTCGTTTTAATATTCCATGTTCTTACTGTTAGAGGGGTCAGTTCTGCACTACAACACCAAAGACACATTGTTTTTCTGAAAATATTTGTTTTGAATTTACTTTTTTTATATTTTGGAGATCATAATTGTTAATTTGTTGACTTAAGTGAAAGAAATTTTAATGCTGACTCGGGCTAATCCAGAGATAATGTCAGCACACATTGTGCCAACATGATGAAATATCTGCAGTGTGTGATCATAAGTTAAGAGAAAAAATAATAATGTGTATCTAACCCAGTTCCTCGTTTGATATGTAAAGTTCAGAAAAATGTGTAAGATAAATCTTTACTTATTATTTGGTAGCTTGCACTGGGAAAATGGTGTGAATATTATTGCCAATAGTAACTTTCATCACCATACCCACCCCCAACTTGCCTTTGTGATGAATGTTACCATCAGACCTTGTTAAATACATAGAAATCTACTGACTGCTAGGGAAATTTTCAATGCAGAATCATAAAGTGTGTGTGTACTTGCACTGATTTAATCGTACACTGTGACACATATTTAATCATACACTGTGTATACTTAAACTGATTGAATCATGCACTGTGTGTGTACTTATATTGTTTGAGTCATACACTATGTGTACTTGTACTGACTGAAATGTACACAATGTGTACTTACACTGATTGAATCATACACTGTACTTATATTGATTGAATCATACACACTGTGCGTACTTACACTGATTGAATTATACACTGTGTACTTAATACTGATTGAATCATTCTCTGTGTACTTACACTGATTGAATCAGTGTGCATACACTGATTGAATCATACACTGTGTACTTACACTGATTGAATCATACACTGTTTCCTTACACTGATTGAATCATGCTCTCTGTGTACTTACACTGATTGAATCATACACTTGTGTATACTTACATTGATTGAATCATACACACTGTGTGTACTTAAACTGATTGAATTATACAATGTGTACTTATACTGATTGAATCATACTCTGTGTGTACTCACACTGATTGAATCAGAGTACTTAAACTGATTGAATCATACACTGTGCATACTGACACTGATTTAATCATACACTGTCTTTACACTGATTGAATCATACTCTCTGTGTACTTACACTGATTGAATCATGTTCTCTGTGTACTTAAACTGATTGAATCGTACAATGTGCATACTTACACTGATTGAATCATACACTGTCTACTTAAACTGATTGAATCATACACAGTGTACTTACACTGATTGAATCATACACTCTGTGTGTACTTAACACTGATTGAATCAGTGTACTTATATTGATTGAATCATACACTGTGCATACTTACACTGATTGAATCGTACACTGTATACTTACACTGATTGAATCATACACTGTGTGTACTTACACTGATTGAATCATACACACTGTGTACTTAACACTGATTGAATTATACACTGTGTACTTTACTGACTGAATCATACTCTGTACTTAACTGATTGAATCAGTGTACTTACACTGATTGAATCATACACTGTGTGTACTTACACTGATTGAATTATACAATGTGTACTTATACTGATTGAATCATACTCTGTGTGTACTCACACTGATTGAATCAGTGTACTTAAACTGATTGAATCATACACTGTGCATACTTACACTGATTGAATCAAACACTGTCCTTACACTGATTGAATCATACTCTCTGTGTACTTACACTGATTGAATCATGTTCTCTGTGTACTTAAACTGATTGAATCATACAATGTGCATACTTACACTGATTGAATCATACACAGTGTACTTACACTGATTGAATCATACACAGTGTACTTACATTGATTGAATCATACACTGTGCATACTTACACTGATTGAATCTTACACTGTATACTTACACTGATTGAATCATACACTGTGTACTTACACTGATTGAATCATACACACTGTGTACTTAACACTGATTGAATTATACACTGTGTACTTTACTGACTGATCATACTCTGTACTTAACTGATTGAATCAGTGTCCTTGCACTGAATCATGCTCTCTGTGTACTTACACTGATTGAATCATGCTCTCTGTGTACTTACACAGATTGAATGATACACTGCATACTTACACTGATTGAATCATACACTGTGTATACTTACACTGATTGAATCATGCACACTATGTACTTACACTGATTGAATTATACTCTGTGTACTTACACTGATTGAATCAAACACTGTGTACTTGCACTGATTGACTCATACACTGTGTACTTACACTGATTGAATCATACACTGTGCATACTTACGCTGATTGAATCATACACTGTGCATACTCACTGATTGAATCATACAGTGTCCTTGCACTGATTGAATCATACTCTTTGTACTTACACTGATTGAATCATACTCTTTGTACTTACACTGATTGAATCATGCTCTGTGTACTTACACTGTATTGAATCATGCACTCTGTGTGTACTTACTCTGATTTAAATCATACACTGTGCATACTTACACTGATTGAATCATACACTGCATACTTACACTGATTGACTCATACTTTGTGTACCTACACTGTATTGAATCATACACTCTGTGTACTTACACTGATTGAATCATACTGTGCATACTTACACTGATTGAATCATACACTCTGTTTACTTACACTGATTGAATCATACACACTGTGTACTTGCACTGATTGAATTATACACTGTACATGTACTGATTGAATCATACTCTGTGTGTACTTACACTGATTGAATCATACACTCTGTGTACTTACACTGATTGAATCATACACTGTGCATACTTACACTGATTGAATCGTACACTCTGTACTTACACTGATTGAATCATACACTGTGTGTACTTACACTGATTGAATCATACACTGTGTGTACTTACACTGATTGAATCATACACTGTGTGTACTTACACTGATTGAATCATACACACTGTGTACTTACACTGATTGAATTATACAATGTGTACTTATACTGATTGAATCATACTCTGTGTGTACTTACACTGATTGAATCAGTGTACATACACTGATTGAATCATGCACTGTGTACTTACACTGGTTAATTGATACACTGTGCATACTTACACTCATTGAATCATACTCTGTGTACTTACACTGATTGAATCAGTGTACTTACACTGAATCATACACTGTGCATGCTTACACTGATTGAATCATGCACTGTACTTACACTGATTGAATCATACACTCTGTACTTACACTGATTGAATCATAAACTGTGCATACTTACACTGATTGAATCATTCTCTGTACTTACACTGTGTTGAATCATACACTGTGTACTTACACTGATTGAATCATAAACTGTGCATACTTACACTGATTGAAACATACTCTGTGTATTGACATGGATTGACTCATATACTGTGTGTGCAATTACACTTATTGAATCATGCACTGCGTGTACTTACACTGATTGAATCATACACTGTGTACTTACATTGATTGAATCGAATATACAGTCCATAGTCGGATTACATTGAAAGTAGATGTTAAGGCACCAACCAGACAGAAGCAAATTTTGAAGAAAAAAATTTAATCCTGTTCATAGAGATATTTAGTCTTGGGGGTATTTTTCTTTTCAAAATTTAAGACAGCACTTTAAAAAAAAAAAAAAAAATTTCTTCATGCTAACATGTGCATTTAAGCAGAGTAAAGTTTGTATTTTTATTCTGTACTTTAAACTGAGTTACATGCAAATTTCTATGAATTTTAATAGTTATTCTTGTTTCCATCATTGTGAATATCAGCAGTTATACTTGTTTCCATCATTCTGAATTTCATTAGTTATACTTGTTTACAGTGTTGTAAATTTCAATAGTTATACTTGTTTCCAGTGTTATGAATTTCAGTATTTATACTTGTTTCCAATGTTATGAATTTCAATAGTTATTCTTGTTTCCAGTGTTATGAATTTCAGTATGTTTATTTGTTTCCAGTGTTGTGAATTGCAGTAGTTATACTTGTTTACAATGTTGTAAATTTCAGTAGTTATTCTTGTTTCCAGTGTTATGAATTTCAGTATTTATACTTGTTTACAGGGTTGTAAATTTCAATAGTTACTCTTGTTTCCAGTGTTATGAATTTCAGTATTTATACTTGTTTACAGTATTGTAAATTTCAGTAGTTATTCTTGTTTCCAGTGTTATGAATTTCAGTATTTATACTTGTTTACAGTATTGTAAATTTCAGTAGTTATTCTTGTTTCCAGTGTTATGAATTTCAGTATTTATACTTGTTTACAGTGTTATGAATTTCATTAGTTTTACTTGTTTCCAGTGTTATGAATTTCAGTATTTATACTTGTTTACAGTGTTGTAAATTTCAATAGTTATTCTTGTTTCCAGTGTTATGAATTTCAGTATTTATAGTTGTTTACAGTATTGTAAATTTCAGTAGTTATTCTTGTTTCCAGTGTTATGAATTTCAGTATTTATACTTGTTTACAGTGTTATGAATTTCAGTAGTTTTACTTGTTTCCAGTGTTATGAATTTCAGTATTTATACTTGTTTACAGTGTTGTAAATTTCAATAGTTATTCTTGTTTCCAGTGTTATGAATTTCAGTATTTATAGTTGTTTACAGTATTGTAAATTTCAGTAGTTATTCTTGTTTCCAGTGTTATGAATTTCAGTATTTATACTTGTTTACAGTGTTATGAATTTCAGTAGTTTTACTTGTTTCCAGTGTTATGAATTTCAGTATTTATAATTGTTTCCAGTGTTATGAATTTCAATAGTTTTACTTGTTTCCACTGTTACATCCTGTGGTTTACTACAAGAAAATGTATAATTCAGATGGTATGAGAGAATATTAAAATAGAAACAGCTTTGGTTTAAAAAATGTATATTTCTGAAGTCAAGAATAGTGTTGAATCTATTCAGTGAAGGTCATATTACTTATGAAAAAAAAATTATCCAGGAAAAAATACCTAGGAATGTTTGTTTCAGATAGTGGGGGAACCCTGTTTATTGTTACGTAAATAATGTTGAGCGAAATTTTGTGTTTTCATTGATTTGCATTCTGTATTTTAGTTTTAAATGAAACATGGTCTTAAATTCATAAAACTTTCAGACCGAGAATTTACTTAAAAGCTTTGAGATTATTTATCTCCAAAAGTAATAATCATCAATCTACTTACATGGCATTTTTCAACTGTCTTCTGTAAAATATGCTTGCAAGCTTTGAAAGCTTTTGCTTGCATAGAAATATGATTCTAAATAATGGAGTCAGAAGTAAAAGCCAAAGACAAACACTCAAGAAGTTCCATGAATTCCAGATTTGAACTTTGAAATAATTTCAGCCCAAGTGTTTGACCCTGTTTGTAACTCATTACCCCATGCTGGCCGAGTTTGAGAACTTGTACCCTGATCATGTGGGCAACTATCACATGTCATTCTTCCTAAATGAAGAGGAAAGCAGTGAGGGTAAGCTGAGTTTTGTACTGTAATTGTCACATATATATCATACTGAAAAGTTCTTATTGCTAATTTTTGACAAGTTTCTGATTATATGAAGAATATTAAATGCTTTAACAACACTGGCAAGGTTAGTGTTGGGACGTACTATACACATTATCAAACTCTGCTACTCTTAATTTGTAAATGTAGCAATGTGTTGTCTTTTACACACCAACCTTGTTGATATTGTGGTCAAAATGGAGGATGTACAATTGAATAATAGAATAAATCAACATTGATAAATTTAGAATAAAATTACCGCAGATTAACTTTTCATATTTTAGCCATAACAGTTGAATCACTGTCTAAAGTAAACAAATACGAAATTCTTTAATACTATATAATTATTGTATAATTTTATGTTTTGATCAGGAAATACTTCTTCCAGAGTAATTCATGTCAGAAGCATATACAATTACTCTGATATACATGGTTAATTGTCATATTCTTGGTTTTAATTTTAATTCCATATTATACTTGCTTATAAGATGAGTCAAACTGCAAATAACAAAGATCCTCATCTGCTGTAGCATAATGTGCATGTAGATTTGGGTCTATTTTGGTTATTCTATTGGCTACTCCTAATAAACTGCACAGACCCAGATATGCCGGTGCATTATTTGACAGCACACCTGGGTCTGTGCAGTTTGCAATTGGATTCATCTGATAAGTGAGTATATACGGTATTTTAAAAAAAATTTGTTTTCTTCAGAGGTTATCACATTCCTGTATCAATTGGTATCTGGCATGGCTGCACGGAGCTATGGACTAAATGTTGCAAAACTAGCAAACATTCCAAGTGACATTGTTAAGAGAGCCACTCAAAAATCCCATTTTCTGGAGGAAAAAGTTCTGAGCAGAAGGTAAGGGTTTAAAAACCCAATCTATTCATCAGAATGTTTTTGCAAGTGTAAAATTTTTTTTAATTTTGAAGCATAACAGAATTTTTTTAAAAATATATTTTCCATGATAAAAACTGATGTAGAAAGGTTTAGCAGATTTTTTGAGTAGATATATGAAAATATTTCACAGGTGAAGTGGAAACATCATATTGTCATGAGTGGCCAAAAATGTTTCCACATCACAAGTGAAATAATTTCCACATATCTACTAAAAAACATTTTCTTTTTATTATAATTTTTTAAAAGCATAAACCATTGATTTGCATGGATTTTCTCCATTCTGCACCAGTGCAATTAACAGCTGCATTACTACATTGATAAAATGAAGTTCTAAATTTTACAATAATTTTGGGACAGTAACAGTTTTCAGATTTATCATTTACCTATAATGCATCAGATTAGTGTGTGTATGTGATTTGGATTTTTAACATAGCTTTAAAAAAATTTCAGTCATATCGCTACAGTGTCTGCAATGTGGCAGTTTATAGGGATGTCTATCACAGGGGCATCATGCCATAGACATGTAGCATGATGTCCCACCCAGTCACATTATCCTGACACTAGGCCAACCATTCTTAACGCTACCCTGTTAATGCTGAGCGCCAAGTGAGGCAGCTGTTAGTACCATTTTTATAAGTGTTTGTTATGACTCGGCTGGAAAACTCAATACACTGGTACATGACCTTGATCTTGAAGAGACAACTACCAATGTGGAAAAAGGTATACCAATGATGACACATAAGCATACTAATTTTCATCCCTTAATCACAAACTGTTTTAAGTTATAGAACAGGATGGAAAGAATTGGAAAACTTGAAATATTAACCCATGACCTTGACATTGAAAACAGGATGCACATTCTACTGATACTGTATCAACATACCAAGTTTCATCCCTTAGTCTCAAATGGCTTCAAAGTTGTAGAGCAGTAATAAAATTGTAATGTTTGGATGGAACAATGAGTTGACACATGTCCCTTGCTTTTCACAACAAGGCAGGTGACAAAAAAAAATGAAAGTAGAAAAAATACGGTGAATGCTTGATAAAATTACAAGCTAAGAAATACAGAAATATGTGCAATTAACTTTATATTAGCAAATCTCATATGGATCAGTACTGAATGGGGCATATAAAGACCGGTGAGTGCTAAATGGAGAATTGCTTCAAAATAGGATTCTTGGAACCTAAATAGCAAACTGACTTAAGATTGGGAACTGCTAGCTTCTGATGCAGAGCTATAAACAAATGAGGAAAAACTAAAAAAAACACATAAAATACATACAGGATTGAAAAGGTTTTCAACCAGCATATCACTTAATGAACAAAGAAGCTGCAGTAAAGTAATCAGGGTGCACAGAAATCTCGATTCTAAAACCTTTGTAAATATAGTAACAGTCATTTAAAACTAATGGCTGTAAATCATTTTCTAACATTATTCAGTCTGTACATCAACCAAATGTTGACAACATTCAGTTTGTGCAGGATAATTACTGCATAATAATATATTTTTTTATATATTTCACAGTGAGATATTCAAATATATCAGTGGGAGAAAAATGGTATTGCCACAGTGATGACACAACTTTTATTGCCACAATGACAACATCACTGTTGGAACTAATTTTTCCACATTTATGAAATATATCTGCCCATATGTGTGTTATTCAAAAAGTAGTTCCATATTTAGGCCTATTTCATTCTTCTGCTTCTTCTCTCCTTCATTCTTTCATCCCTTCCCCCCTCTCTCTCTCCCATCTGGATGTACAGATCTTAAAATGTGCCAACTGTAAACCCTCTAGTGTACCCTTAAGTACTCCGTGAGTTGCCTCCAAGAAATGCCTACCAATGAACTCCAAACATTAAAAAGTACACTTCTAATATTACCTTTATTATAATTAGCTTTGTACATGAAATATGAATACTGTCATTAATTTAACTTAATGACCTGTTACTATGTGTCACTCTTAGAGGATTGTATACCTATAATACCCTAGGACAAATTGTGCACATATTTTAGAAAAAACCTCCTGATTCAATACAGTAATAAACCTTTGTAAGTTGCAATTTTAATTCGCATCACAACTATGCTTGAAAATTATGTGTAAACTGGTAGTTGATTAATACTAATTATTAACTGAAATTAGGTGACAATCGAAGACTGGATATAGCGTTTGCTACTGAACTAGACTGCAAGCTTGCCAAGGCCACTAAAATTTACCTTTGAATGTAGAAATAAATAAAATAAGGAATAAAAATCTGTACAAATAAACTCACAGTTATTAAAATCTTTTGTTTATAGATGTTATGCTCTTAAGTCTTTCAGACATAACCACTCTGTGATGCTTCTACATTATGCCAAACCCACCCACCCCACAGTATCAGATTATGCCTACCCCACCCCAGCATTATCAATCAGCGCATGAAATTTTTTAAAGATGCACAGACCGCCCCAGTGGCTTAGTGGTTAGAACATCTGTCTCGGATGTGGGAAGCAGTGGGTTTGCACCCGGGGCTTAAACTTAAAGGAATTAAACTTGTAATCATCACTACTAGATGTACGGCATGCCATATTGGGGGTTCTGTCTTCAAGGTGAAAGTTAGGGATCAGTATTTTACATTTTCCATCACACTTTCCCTTCCACTCTAATGTTTGAGTCATTTGGGATCAAAGGATGAACATTGGTATACTTACACAGCACTATTAGAAGGCATGTCACATACCATATTGTGGCTGCTATCTTAAGATCAAGTACTGTTAGAAGGTGTGTCACATACCATTGTTGGTGCTGTCTTAAGATCAGGTACTGTTAAAAGGCATGCCAAATACCATATTGTGGGTGCTGTCCTGTACTGTACTGTCCAAGTACTGTTTGAAGGCATGTCACATACCATATTGTGGGTGCTGTCTTAAGATCAAGTACTGTTAGAAAGCATGTCACATACCGTATTGTGGGTGCTGTCCTGTACTGTACTGTCCAAGTACTGTTAGAAGGCATGTCACATACCATATTGTGGGTGCTGTCTTAAGATCAAGTAGTTAGAAGGCATGTCACATGCCATATTGTGGGTGCTATCTTAAGATCAAGTACCATTAGAAGGCATGTCACATACCATATTGTGGGTGCTATCTTAAGATCAAGTACCATTAGAAGTCATGTCACATACCATATTGTGAGTGCTGTATTAAGATCAATACTGTTAGAAGGTATGTCACATATCATATTGTGGGTGCTATCTTTAGAACAAGGTCACAGGTCAGTAATTTAAAGTGGTGTGGGGTTTTTTTGTCACACATACCTGTCAGCACTGTAAGTTTCCAGCCTTTGGAAATTTGAAATCAAAGAATGAGCAGGACTCACTAAATACTTTCCCAGGCACTCGTCCTTGGGATAAGTGAGTTGCAAGAGTTATTCATGCCTGTCTTCATTATACTTTACACATCCATGCCTGTCTTCATTATACTCTACACATCCATGCCTGTCTTCATTATACTCTACACATCCACGCCTGTCTTCATTATACTCTACACATCCATGCCTGTCTTCATTATACTCTACACATCCACGCCTGTCTTCATTATACTTTACACATCCATGCTTGTCTTCATTATACTCTACACATCGATGCCTGTCTTCATTATACTCTACACATCCACGTCCATGCCTGTCTTCATTATATTCTACACATCCATGCTTGTCTTCATTATACTCTACACATCCACGCCTGTCTTCATTATACTTTACACATCCATGCTTGTCTTCATTATACTCTACACATCCACGCCTGTCTTCATTATACTCTTCATTATACTCTACACATCCACGCCTGTCTTCATTATACTCTACACATCCATGCCTGTCTTCATTATACTCTACACATCCATGCCTGTCTTCATTATACTCTACACATCCACGCCTGTCTTCATTATACTCTACACATCCATGCCTGTCTTCATTATACTCTACACAGTACACTTCTGCACTACACTGGTTACACTTTTACTAAAGATCTATAAGCTCCTGATGCAAGCTTGATACAACAATGGGTCAAAACCATGAAAATAGTACATTCTAATAGATGGCTCCTTGGATAAACATAATAAGAGATGAGGAATAAAACTCGAGAATTGCAGTTGTAAACATATACCATGATTAATTAGTAGTATTTGCATTTACAGTGAAATGTTTACGTAATCTAGGTGTCAATGAGCTATCACACATTTTTAAGAATTAGATATGGTAGAAGTGAGGAGAGAGAATGACAACATATATTTTTTTTTTGGTCTGGTTAGACAATGTTACACATGCACCAGATCAACAGTATTTTTAACACTGTAGCTTTATTAATAAAGTATTCTGCCAAGGTAATGACACCAATAGATATTTAGACAAGTATTTAATGACTTATAAGTAAGTTGAATTAAAAGGGCAATTCTAGCAGTCTCGGTCTTGACCAACTTTTGTACTAGTTGATCCATTTTGGTCAAACCCATCATTCTAGAGATCTACAAATGGGAGCCAGAAAAAGGAAAATTGCTGAACGACCAAAAGAACTGGTCATTACCTCAGCTAGATTTCAACCAATCAGCTGTTTTGACATTCTCTGCTTTATCAATACAAAACAATAGCATGTGTGTGAAAGTTGGCTGGAATCGGCAGAGACATTTGAAATGGTTGTTTGTTTAGGTCTTTTTCATGGCTTTAACAATTTTAGGTATATTTTATAAGGTTTGTTTTCTTTCTGTTTCATGATTTAAAAGTAGTTTGAGGTACAGAGATGAATTGTTGTACTCTTGTATTCACCAGTTGAATGGCATCTGAGCATTAACAGTCAAGGTTGTTCACCAGTTGAATGGCATCATGCATTAAACAGTCAAGGTACTTTAACTTTAAGGTTAAGGTTACTTATATTTTTACTTTTCCTTTTCCACACTTTATTTTAAATGCCCTTTGAATAAATGATGTGAAACTCGGTTCTTTTCCATGTATGTCTGGTAACTCTATTGCTCTGTTAAAGTCATATTTCATTGTAGTATACATGTTGTTGTTGTTGTTGTTGTTGTAGGGTTTAATGCCATTTTTCAGCACAAGATTGGCTATACATGGCGGCAAGTATAAATGGTGGAGGAAGAACCCGGAAAACCCTGGAAAGAACTACCGACCCACGAGAAGCTACTGGCAAGCTTCCTCACATACCCACATTGGCTGAACCTGAGACTCGAACCCACGCAGACAGGTGAGATGGCAGTGATCTTATAATGGTAAGCTCTTTAGACCACTCAGCCACTCGGGGCCCCTATACATATTGTGGTATACATATAGTGATCTCACAGTAGTACAGGTAGACTGCATCATAAAAAATTCATAGAATTTGCTTGTTCTTGCAGGAGACAACTAGACCTATTCAGGGATCTGTTGAACTCCCAAGCAGACTCAGCACCAGAAATTGTCAAGAGGTTCCTAGAGGGTACATGAAGAAATAAAATACTTTTAATAAAGAGATAAAACACTTTAAATCAACAGAACATGAGAAATTTTTTTGGTGCTTTTTTGTCAAATATAGTAGCAGTTGGACAGAAAATGACTGTCCTTAAGGTTCAGTGAGTTTAGAATAATTGTCTTTGGATTCTTGTTTATTTCTAATAAATACTGAGTAGTTACAAATAAATATTGAATGTCAGCAAATAGAGACTGAGTAATTACAAAAAAAATAATGATTGTCAGTGAATAGAGATGTAGTAATTACAAAGAAATAGTGATTGCCAGCAAATAGAAAATGAGTAATTACAAAATAATTTGTGCCACCGGTAAATAGAGATGTAGTAATTACTAGGAAATAGTTATACAAGCAAACAGAGACTGAGTAATCACAAGGAAATAGTGATTGTTAGCAAATAAAGACTGAGTAATTTACAAAAAATAATGAGTGCCAGTGAATAGAGACAGTAATTACAAGGAAATAGTGATTGCCACAACAAAAAGAGAATGAGTAATTTCAAGGAAATAGTGATTGCTACAGTAAAGAGAGACTTGAGTAATTTCAAGGAAATAGTGATTGCCACAGCAAAGAGACTCCAGTAATTACAAAGAAATAGTGATTGCCACTGCAAATAGGAACAGAGCGCAGGTGAATGTAGAGTAATAGACAGATGAGTGGATATTAAATGATTTGTAGCCAATGAATACAGGGTGATTGATAGTGAATTATGAATTCATAGTGATTCCTGTTGAATTAAGAATGATTTATTTAGTGAATTCAGAGTGATTCCTGTTGAATTAAGAATGATTTATTTAGTGAAGCTAGAGCGGTTACTGTTGAATCAAGAATAATTTATTAGTGAATTCAGAATGTTTTATTAGTGACTTTAATGTGATTGCTATTGAATTAAGAATGATTTATGAGTGAATTCAGAGGGATTGCTATTGAATTCAAATTATAAGTTGGTGGGATATGGTTGATGAATAGAGTGATAGTCAAAACTGTTGATTCTTTGTAAATACAGAGTGGTTGGAAATGAACAAAAAGTGATACCTGATTGATTTAGAATGACTGCAAGCAAATACAGAATAATGTCCAGTTTACTCCGAGTAATTGCTAGTGATGTAAAATGGTTCCCAGTGAATGCAGGGTTATTTAAGGCATAGAACATTAATTCCATGTTTTGCTGCAAGCTAATTTTTGAAACTAAATGTGCAATGTAGCAACTCAGTTTTCAAATTTCTGTGTAAAGTCAGAATTGTTAAGAAATGTTTCTAAAGTGAACGTTAGTACCATATGCATGTAAATGTAATGAATTTAGCATTTCTTGTTTTTAAGGATTGATAAACAATACTGACAACTCACTACAAGTTTAATGTGAAATATTGGCAAAATAGGATTCTTTGTAAAACATGAAAAAATGTGTGATTTCTTTATGTTAGGAGTGTTTTCACTGCTGGTTTTAATGGTTTGTCACCTACAAAGTAATATGATATGATAAATTTGTAATCCTAAGATGTATTTTCTTAGTAAAGGTCAGATATTCTAATATCTTTCACCTCCATATATATTTAGTGTGACAATATTGTATGTCCAGTTAGTAGATACTTTGGTTAGAGTAAAGATCTAATCACTTGAATGCTTGTGGAAAAAAGTTCAGATTTTTAAGTGAGAAAATCTGTTGATGTCCTTAAATTTGACGACCCCTTAAACCCTTTTATTATGGATGTAAAAATGTCTTCATGGTGTCATTGACTCATCTTCAAGTACATTTATTCTCTTTTGCAAATTTAGTATATTGGACAAAAATCCTAACATTTCATATTATCATCAGAAAATCTTAGGTTGGACAGACTATGAGAATTGTAGGGAAACTTGAACTTGGGGATGACATTATATGAAATTATGTTTTGGATAAAATAGATTGAGAAAATTTAAAACCCCATAAAAGGCAACAAGACTTTGTCTACCATTATGTTGAATGAAGTCAGGAACTTCCCTGACCAATCTGAAAAATGCATGCATCAGTTGACTGTTATCAAATAGATGTCAAGAAAAACAAGCAGTTACTTAATTCAACTTTTTACTAAATTTGGAGAGTGGGGTGTCACTCAGTTGAATTTTATGGCATGGTAGATGTATAGAGCAGTTGCACCACTAGCTTTATGGAACCAGTTACAATATGATTGTTACTTTTTACTCATGTTTTTTTATGATCAAAATTAAATGAGAAATAAGCGTTAAATGTAGAGTACATTTTTCTCTACAACTGATCTCACAAAGACTCAATTTTGCAGCAACTGGTTCTGCACAACAACTGGTGCAATGACTAATGAAAAATAAGTTGTAATATAGCATGTTTGTGCCAGTGTGCCTGTTATAATTTTTAAATAATAAGTTTGTAAAATTTTAGATAAGTAAGCATTCAAATTTCCACTTGGACATCAGAATGACTTTTGTGAAGTTTGATTATAGTATTCTGTTTACAATTGTATCTTTATTGATTTTTTTCAATGTACAAAATCATCCTGCAGTATATTGTACCAGAACAATAGAAAATCATGTGATGGACCCAGTTATTTGTACTTGAATGGTTTTTATATTTTCATATAATTTACCATTTTGAAAGTAAATGATGAGACATGGCCTTGAGTAACATTATTGGTGTAAGTTTCTCATACAAACACTTTCACTAAACACACAGGACATGTATGAACACACAACAATAATATCTTGGTGACTAACATTTCAGAGACTTTGAAAATTTAATATAACAAAGTACAGTGGAAGTTTTGCTGACTTCAGGTTAGTTTGAAAATCTGCATTTACTTTAACTGCCATAATATGTTCCAGCAAAATCTTTACACACTGTAGAAAAAAAACTCAGGATGGTTTGAATAGCTCTCCATCAAACGCTCAAAGTAAAGTCAAGGTCAGTCTGATAATTAGCAGGCTTTACTAATTGAACACCTTGTCAACTTAGCAGGACATTCTATCAGGCCATGGTTGACATGTTGACAGCATCAAAGCAATCACCTTTGAAATGTTGATAGAGAAGCAAGTTATATAGTGGAACAGGCACCAGAGGTCACGGTCCACTTTAAGGTTATTTATTTATTTATTGGTGATTGCGCTAGGGTTGCACAACTACCAGTACTTTGTACCGGCAAGGATGGGAAAATAGGTACAAAGCCAAATTTTGCCAGTACAAATGCTAATCAGCCAATATTATCAATGCATGTGTTCAGGTAAGTCATGTTGACAAAAAATGAAATGAATGTATTTCTGATTTTTACAGGAGCTGCATTGATAATAGACAGTGTCACAAATCAGCATCATGACAGTAGTGTAATCCATAGTCTGAGTTTTCTCTGAACTTTCCCACACCATTATAGATATTTTGAAATTAATGTTGGGATGTGGGTTCAGAGCCAGTTGCCTATCAGAAAGTTGGAATTCATTGCCACCACATGGTGGCTGCATAGGATAGCTGCTAACTGGTGGGCACAGCAAATTAATAGACTTTACATTGGGCCATACCGGCATGAAATCGATAGGAAGATGATTTCTTTTCTCAGAAATTGCAAGTATAGCATTAGCTTTGTCTTTAATCCACTGACAGACAAGACGAAACTATGGCATTAATGAAATTTGACCTGGTTCTTGCCATTTGCATCGCTAATTACATGACTAGTTACATGACTAAACAAATATCACAGCCTACATGCCCATAGAGATCCAGGAGTCATGCAATATCAACAGTACCCCCCCCCCTTCCAATGTTGTTGTACTCAAATATTTAAAAATATTAAATGAAAGTCAGATATTGTTTGTATAAAAAAACCTAAAACATACTTAATTTTCAACATATTTTTTTTCCCGAGAAACACAAACCGGGAGAAAACCAGATTCATCAAGCAGAAAGCACATGTCAACACGGTAATCATGTGATATCAACAAAAACATTGCTGACATATGCTCTATGCTTCATGAATCTGGCTTTCTCCAGGTGCCAGCCAATTCTTTCTTTTCAGTAACCAATTGACTCTGACCCAACACTCCAACATAAATGTCAGGGTATCGGAAATGGGGTGGGAAGGGTCATAGGAAACTTGGACTACGTAATCCCACTCCACTCACCAAATTAATCAATGCACAATTAAACCCTTTAGTTGAGAGCTCAGTTAAAAAGCAAATAGCTACAATGTTTAAGTGCATCACATAAATTGTTTAATTTGAGTGGCTTGGTCAGAACGAAAGTCTTCAACTTCAGCATGGCTTATAGATCACACAACTTACGGTCATCCATAAATAGAAAGCAGCAAAATCCAAACCATCCCTCAGCAAACAACATGTAGTTATTAATTTGTTTTTATCAAAAATAAATAAAAGCTTTGATTAACATGAAGGAGAAATAGCGGTGCTTTAATTTATATTGCTTCATGTACCAACAGTTAGTCAGCTAACCATAGTACTGGAAAGAGAGCTTATCCCTGATGTTTTCAGGCATTGCTTGGACAGCAACTACACATGATGATACCAGCTTGTAGGCTCCCTCACATGTTAAGCAGCAGGGGGAAGCTGATACTGTGTTTCACTAATTTGATAACAGTGGGAACCTTAGCCCTAACTGCAAGATGTCCATTGTAACAGATTAGGAAGCAGAATTATACCGTGTACCATTACACCATCTGAATCTATCAAAGAGATAAGCTGACTCTTCTTCTGGTGCTGACATTGTTGTCAATTACTGATCAAAGTCATTGTTTATATGAAACTACAGTTGCATGAAAAGAACAGAACAGCTTCTGACAGACTTTGATCCTCACTCAGTTAATTTTCAAGACTTGAATACATTTTACAGTTTGTTGGTACATGAATATTGATGTACTTATTTTTTTCTGGTATGGGTACAAATTTTATTGGTAAAATCCGGCATATACCGGTGTAATAAAATCTCTGTTTATCGTTTTCATACAGCATCAACTAGCTTTATCATAATCTTTGCTCAGAAATGTCATTTGCTGGTATTAAATATCCCTCAAATTCATTTTCTAAGTCCCTTAAGTTTTGAGTTGTAGAGATTTCACTGCATTTTGGTTTCTGAAGATGATTACATGAACTCTTTTAAAACCAGACCTGCTGTTTGTTACACAAAGTGATGGATGAATAGAGAACATGTACATATTTTTTCATATGGTCCATGCTGAACTAAAACTGTAGGATGATGTCGCTTTTCTTCACAACCAGAAGGGACCCTTCTGATATTTCCTCTAAACTCCCCCGGCCTTTGGAGATGTTTTCTGACACACTAAAAATGTATATAAATTTACAGACTTATCAATTTGAGTAAGGAGAGTCTTTTGCAAAATGTTAGTAAAACTCAAAGCATTGGTTTCCACAATGTTGTGGCCATATTTCGTATGTTTTAGTCCAGTTTGCAGAAATGTTTCCACAGTTTGACACACATTATGTACCATGATGCAACTCCAACCTGAAAGTCCTCCCATTGGCTATAAGTAATTAGATAAGTAAATAATATAAAACAAAAGTAATACTCATTGAATTTCACGAAAATGTTAAAACTTTTCTGTTTGATTCAACGAAATTATTATATGATTGGCTTTGCAAAATCTGGTAACCTCAGAAATAGGTTACTGTGAAAAGAGGTGGCAGAGGTAAATGCCTTCTCTTTCTACTTTACAGCATGAAATGTCAAACAGATATGTTTATTTTTACCGACAATCAGTGATTAAACCTTTAAAGAGTACTGATTTATAATTTTGCATGGAATTTCACTTCAAGCTTCAATTGTGACTTTTCAGAGAAATCTTGTTCATTGAATTGTAATTGCAGACCTATCATTAAGCCGACACAAAAGTAAATGTTTAAGAGTACTTTGTTTAAACAACTTAACATTGCTCATTGTACTAAGAAAATCCAACAAGATTTGATATTGTACTCAGAATATGTAAGCATTAGGTGGCAAAAAGGGGACCATGAAGATATTGACATGATTAAAGGCAAAGTTAGCCTTGCTCCATATGAATAGGCAAAATGACAGGCAAAGGGGCAACTTTTTTGCCTGTATTGCCCCATAACTTAACTCAATATTTACACACCTTTATGCTAGTACAGGGTGTATTTTTGACAGCTTAATCTAAATTCTGAATTGAACGTAACATTTCAGTGTTAGCCTTTTTTTTCATTCTTCCTGTGTTCAAATTTTAATTTATCTCTCTAGAAAATAATCAGTTTCGGTGTTAATCTGAAATCCAGTATGGCCACCACATCTGCCATTTTGAATATCTTACTGCTACTTAAAATCTTCCTGAATGGAAAGTCATATTGTCATGGAGTTTTCAACAGAAGACTTCTTATGATGTCTAGTTGTCCTAAATGAAAAGGACTCACATAGTGGCCATCTTGAAAATCTTGTTACAACAACTCTTCCTGAATGGAAAATCATATTTGGCATGGTGTTTTCACCAGAAGATTTTTTATGATATCTGGTTAGTCCTAAATGAAAATAATGCCAATGTGATGTTTAATATGGCTGCCACAATGGCCAGAATGAAAATCTTGGTATCACTATTTCTCTTAAAGAAATGCTCATATCTAGATGGGGTTTTCACTAATAGATTTATAATGTTTTATTGATCCTAAATTAAAATGGTGCTGATCTGTGGCCATCTTGAAAATCTTGGTTTCACTACTCCCTTTAAATGGAAAGTCATTTTGACATGGGATTTTAAGCAAAAGAGTTCTTATGGTGTACTCCTCCCAAATGGATGCTGTATTAACAAATGGGGTTTTCACCAATAGAATGTTTAAGATACCTCGTTGGTCCTGAATGAAAATGATGCCAGTGGTACATTCAATTTGACTGCCATGATGGCTGTCTCAAAAATCTTATTGTAACTACTGTAACTGAGTGGATGATCATTGTGACATGGGGTTTTCACTGGGTGGATGATCATTGTGACATGGGGTTGTCACTGAGTGGATGATCATTGTGACATGGGGTTGTCACTGAGTGGATGATCATTGTGACATGGGGTTTTCACCAAAAGTCTTCTGATGCATACTTTATCCTAAATGAAAATGGTGCCATGCTGACATCCAATATGTCCACCACAGCAGCTGATTTGAAATCTTGTTATCGCTGAAGAATATCAGAGATGGTTTCAATATTCCACATTTAAAGGGAAGAAATTGTCTTGAATTCCTGGAAATTCTTTTTGCCCAGTAGAGGATCAGTCCCATCAAGTGACTCTTGTTATAGTTTGTTTTCCCATGTGCACACCACTGTTGGGACCAGTTTTTTGAACACTTGAAATATGTTTTGAACACAAATTAAATACATCCTAAAGGGTCCTGCAGCATCATATAAAAAAATAAGTCTTTTGTGTCTAGGTTTGTTTCTCAAACTCTGCTTCTTGTAATTCATGAAACGATACATGCATACATATCGTCTCATTCCACTACTTGTAATTCATGAAACGTTACATGCACACATACCATCTCATTCCACTACTTCTTGTAATTCATGAAATGATACATGCACACATACCATCTCATTCCACTACTTCTTGTAATTCATGAAACGATACATGCACACATACCATCTAATTCCACTACTTCTTGTCATTCATGAAATGATACGTGCACACATACTGTCTCATTCCACTACTTCTTGTCATTCATGAAATGATACATGCACACATAACCGTCTCATTCCACTACTTCTTGTAATTCATGAAACGATACATGCACACATACCGTCTCATTCCACTATTTCTTGTAATTCATGAAACGATACATGCACACATACTGTTGCATTCCACTACTTCCCAGATTTCATTGACTAACGATACATACACACATACTGTCTCATTCCACTACTTCCTAAATTTCAGTGACTAATGATACATGCACACATACCGTCTCATTCCACTACTTCCAACATTTCAGTGACTAAATCTAAAGTTACTTTTTTCTGAGACTCTGTTTCTTGTATACTCATAAAACTCGATATGTATATACATCCTACCTCATTCATGAAGAGTACTGAAATACTTTCCACATTTTATGGACTATGTCAGCCTTTTCTGTTTTACTCTTTCTTGTAGTCGTGAAATGTCTTTACAGCATCCTAAAATGTGATAAACCACCATATCAAATCAGTATCAATAGGTTTATGGAGTTTAAGCTTCCTTGTATGGAATAACAAGAAAACTGACACTCTACTTCCAGGCATGTCATCTTCATCAGAAAGCACGTATGGACAAGGGGGATTGTGTGTGGGTGTGGGGTTTTCAAGTGTCTTTATCTGCACAGAGACTGCTTCAATGAAGCAATTAAAATTTTTATACAAAATACATATGGAAAACTAAAATTGTGTGCAAGAACTATTTAAGTGCCAATATTTGCCTATTCTGGTTTTTACTTATATTGTTGAGTTTAAGGGGTGGAATTGGTACAGTGTCCTTGCGTCAAGCATTTAAACAATGAACATATGGTATTCACATGAATTATTTCCTTATACAAGAACACACTTTTTGAGGCCCCCCCCCCCCCCGCCAACACTGTCTGGGAATATGGCAGTATGTGAATGCATAACTCATCCAAAGTCAACAAAGCACAAAATATAGGTCACAGTGATCAGTCATCAATAGGAGAGTGTTTTAATCACCAAAACAGGTCTCCACACAAAATTGCAGTACAACCCTGCCACAAACAGTGCAAGGAAAACTGACTTAAACTTAATATTGTTCCTTCACAACCATGGCTGCATAATATGGGCAAAATATGATGAATTGAGAACTGTGGTTCAGGTAACAGGTCATCAAAACGGGCCCCATATATGACTTGACTTCATAAGAAATTACAACACAAAACCTGTATACATGTATTTACAAAAAATTTTTTGCATTTATTTCTAAAGATAGCAAATGAAAAGTGATTCATGGGTCAAAACATATTCAGACATGTTAAAAACTTGATCCATAACAGTTATGTTTCAATTGGACAACACTGTTTTGTCAGTATTCATGAATGATCTCTTGATTAACCAGAAAGGGCCTTCTTAAAGCTAAGTGAACATAGTATCACAATATGCATGAGAGTGGTTGGTGGCCACATGTCCTATAATCTAGGTGTTCGCTTGTTTGAGCATTTTTTGTCCAGGAGAAGAAGCATATGTTTAAGTTGATAAAAATTTCACTGGAGAAGTCTGGTTGTCATTAGATGAGTATTCATGAACAGTCCTAGTATTTGTGGCCAAAAGCACCTATATAAAAACAGTTTGAATTTTATTGAGTTTCTGCAGCATTTAGTATTACAAAATTGTATGTAAACAGACTTTATATTTGATATTATTTATATAAATTGTATGTAAACAGGATTTATATTTGATATTATTTAGATTAAGACAAAATGTCTGGCTTAAATAAAAGGGATGCGAAGAGAATCTGTCAGTATGTACTATTTCTGATCAGAAATAGGAGTAAAACATGTAATGCAATTGCTCCCTTATGAAGCTTTGATGAGAGTTGAAGTGGATTCAGGTGTAATCTTTCCTAATTTTCTCCATGTATAGATTTCTCAAACATTTTACGCATTTTATTGAAATTGTAACTACCATCCAGATCTTCATTTCATAACTCATGCTAGGCAGTGCTTGTGAGTCAGTGTTGATTAAATCTGAGAAGCTCACAAAATGAAAACTTGGTGGATCTACGTAAAAAAACACAATGATCAATCAGAACCTGGAATTATAAAGCTGATTACACATATATAACTAAAAGATGTTGTTAGAAAAAATTCTTGACATTTTATATCCAGTTTTACCAGATTCGAATCACATGGCCAGCAAATGATTTTTTGGGCTTTTAAGTATGCAAATAGAGACAATATGGTGAGTAGTACAACTTAGAAATAGTGCAGCCTTTATTCAAGTGGGATTTGCCTAATAAATCATTAAGTGGAATTCCAATTCAAGTACTTGTTAGTACATATCGTGCTGTTTTGAAATCTTACTACTGTACTATAATAAATGGAATGGATTAAATACTACTGTAGTGATACAGAAAAATAAACAAAATGGAGATACAAAATACAACATAACAGTGTTACAGAGATTGCACATTGGAAAAGGAAGATAGCCAGTTACTCAATAAATTCTCCATTTATACTTCAGAAATTACAGACATGCTCAGATCTTTGAACTGCATCAAAACCGACACAAAAAGTAGTTTTCTTCATCTTTTCAGATTCTGTTTTAGCCAGTCAAGATCTTAAATGTGACAACACAATTACTATACATGTTTATCCCAAATCTTGAGAAACATGATTTGCATATATAATTTGGAGAAAGTATTATGTACAGTTGGTGCCTAGTCACATTGGTATTAAGGATAATGACAAGGAAGATAAAGCTGCTTGACTAGCTTACATATAATATCTTTTAAAAAACAGTTTCTTCTATATACTTTAAGAAAAAAATTCCTGAGATAAGATGGTATATTGTGCTATTGCAAGTGAGATGATTTAGCTTGAGAAACAGATGCTATAGCTGGAAGAAAGAAAATAACTGCAAACAAAGTTTGCGATCATGATTTCATAACTGGCAAGTATAGATATCAAGCACATAATAACTGGCAAGTATAGAGGTCGAGCACATAATGACTGGCAAGTATAGAGATCAAGCACAAAATGACTGGCAAGTATAGAGGTCAAACATATAATGAATGTAACTTGAGTGACAAACTCCCCAAATATATACCATTTAATGACAAACACCCCAAATGTATACCATGTAATGACAAACGCCCAAAATGTATACCTTTTAATGACAGAAAGAACTATCATATGCTAGAATATTTATTGACAGTTGACTAGGTGTTTCAAATTACCAAATCCAATTTCCAATAGATTTACTATTATTTAAGTGGCCAATGAATGAATTTTACAACTAAGTCAAGAACAGAAACTGATGAACTGAGGTTACTCATGACTGATAATAGTTCATGATGCATTTATTGTCAGAGAGAAAACTTTTACAATGATAAAATGAGTACTCATGACTGACATAAGTTTATGCTGCATTTATGTTGAGAGAAAACATTTACAAGGGTAAAATAAATGACTGACATTAGTTATAACGTATTCATGTTGAAAGAGAAAACATTTTGTTATGACTCTATGGCCATAACCTGAGTAACTGAAAGAAGCAAAACCAGCAAATTTTGTAAAACTTAACAAATAATTTAATTATGAAAATTATAAAATAAAAATGTAAGAGGAACTTAATGTATTATGAATCAAATCCTAAATGTTTCTGAAAGTTCTATCATAAAGTCCTAAAGATTCAAATGTTCCAGATCCTTGAATGTACTGGTCTGCCAGCAGTCCTGATGTGTTAAAATGGCATTGTCCAGAACTCCTTTAAATAATTCACAATAATCTCAGAATAATATTTTGTCAAATGAGGACTTTTCTTGTTCCAATGAATAATCTCGACAAATGTTTCCTCATAAATAATATCTAAACACAACATTAAATATGTCTCCAGATCAGTGTAACAGGAACATAAGAAATAAGAATGACCAAATTGTCCAGCTCCATGTACTTATATTCGAGCATAAGTGGTGAAACCACATTTTGCTCCTACTCAGTTCATGACAGTTTGCTAATATCTCACATTGTATAAAGAACTTATTGGCCTAACCCATCCAGTGGGAAATAACTTAATTCTTCTAAGAATCTTCCTGACCCCACCAGCAAGTAAGAAATTACCCCAAATTTTTCAACAGGTTTTATTGTTTGTATTATTATTAATGATTGTAAACACGTACATAAACACCTATTTATATATGCTATCCAATCTACACTCTTAATACATGTATCTTAAAATGTACACAAATTGGTTCTCTAATATCTTGGTATCCACAATCATTACAATTTACTATCATGAACAAAAATAATACATTATATATATATATATATATATATATATATATATATATATATATATATATAGAGGTCTGTCACGGGGGGTTTGTTGCAAAATATTTTCGTAATAGACTCCTGGGAGTGAGTATAACGAGAGAACTGAGTAGTTAGTTCATTCCTATTTTGGACTCATTCGTATTTTGGAGTCTTATTTCTTATGTTCTTGTTGTAACATCAGTCTGCAGACATATTTAATGTTGTGTTTAAATATTATTTGAGAGGAAATATTTGTTTAGATTATTCATTGCAATGACAAAGTGCTTATTGGACTAAAATATGATTCTGAGACTATTGTGAATTATTCAAAAGAGTTCTGGACAATGCCATTTTGATACATCAGGACTGTTGGCAGACCAGTATATTTGAGAATCTGAAATAAATTCAGAATATTCAATTCTATTGGACTTGAATAGAATTTTTTTGGAGATTATTTTTGATTCGCTTGATAATACTGTAAGTTCCTCTTATATTTTTATTTTTTAACTTTGATAATTATTTTTTAAGTTTTACAAATCTTGTTGGTTTTGTTTATTTCTGTTGCTTAGTTTATGGTCATAGAGCTCCTAATTTCTGTCTTTAGAAGTTAAATTAAATTTATACCATAATAAATACTATCTGAGTACACAGGACATGATAAATTGCTTAAATCATAAAATAAACTTTAGGCATTAGTTGGGTTTTGTCACAAACCTTTAGTTTTTGTTAAATTCAAATATCTTTTTTAAATTCATTCATTATAAAACCCAAAGCAAAACTTTCTTTGTCCATTTTGTTGTCAGTTCAGATGTGAATGCGCATGTTTTTGTTTATTTCACATTTATCTGTATCAGTGCTACCATTTAATGCGAGTTGTTTTATCTATTTCAGTTTAAACTAAATGTGTCTTGGTTATAAACGTTTGTTCCAAAGCACTGTAATCCTTTCTTATGCATTGTATCATTTGGTTCAATTCGGCAATGCTACTTTGTATCATATCGATATTGTTACAAACTTCTGAATCCAGATATTTTTGTATTTTTAATTGTTCAAACTTGGCATGGAATTTGCTGTAAAATTCAATAAATGTAACATCTTATATAATTTTTTCCTATCACTCAAATCAGTGATATGTAAATTTAATATTGTCTTCATAGATTTTCTCATGCTTTAATTAATTTTTTTTTTTGGTTTGCTTTTGACATCATTAGTTTGATTTGGTATGTTGCTTTTCTTTTGAAAGTCTGACATTGTATTAATGTTGGCAGTTATCTTGATGTTGTCTTAAGTTTTTTATTTTTCCTGACATCATTCACTTTTTAATTTGTCGGTCTTTCTTCAATTTAATTTCATTATTCATTGTTCCAACTGTGACTGTAGTGTGTTATAGTCCTCCAAAGATGTGATTGTTTTTTTTCTGATGAAGAATGAAAAAGGGATACTTGGCGACCATGGGCATAGTAAAACCTTTTAAGGAACTTTTGATCAAAATTCCAAAAGAAAGGGGCAATTTTGTGGTACTCTTTGATGAAACCATGAAAACAGAAGGCACAACTTCAGCAAATAGATAGTTGCTTCAAGTACTGGCAAGGTGACACAATTACAGCAAGGTATTTTGGATCCCAGCTTCATGGACATGCAACTGCAGTAGACATATTGAGTCATTTTACAAGCAAAATACTAGAAAATAACCTGAACATACAGCAACTTGTGTTAATAAGTATGGAAGGGCGAAGTGTAAACTGGAAGTTCTTTTATCTGATATATAGCAAGATTAACTAAGAGTACAAAAAGTACACCAGTCTTCAATATAGCATCACATGGGCTGCATGTTGTGTACAACATTTTTAAGACTGCTGTAGTTTCTATCAAATCGCAGATTGAATAAAATTCTTTCAAGTCTTTTATTACTTGTTTAAGAAATCAACGGCTGGATAGGAAAACGCCATGAACATACCAGGTTGCTCTAAACTGAAGCCAAAATTTAAGCCTGTATCCAGTAGAAATCAGAAAATCTGTCCAGATCTAGTGACGTATACAGGTGTAGCAGAAACAGAGAAGCTCTCCAACCCAGGAAATATGTAACAGGGGGCTTTAAAACAATAAAGCCTCTTTAATTGATTTGGCGATTGTTAACTAGGGGATGACCTCCCACGGTGTTATTGCCCAGTGTGGACAGATAGATGGAACGTTAACAGATAACTGAGCAAGGCTATTGAAAGAAATAAACAACTACGAGCCCCCTTTACCAATAAATAAAAATAAATTTAATTAACATGTAAACAAAATTTCGCTTTTCAATCCAACAGATTTACATTGATGGAATTTAGTCGCAGTATTCAATTTACATCATGTTACGAGTGGTGAATTAGAGAGTACAAATTCCACGCTTGACAGCATCACCTGTCATCTGTGTCCTCTTGTCTTGTTTTTCCACATCTAATGTGTACGCTTTGGTCCCCTTTCTGACCCTGATTATTCCGACATCTCTTAGATGCGGACTTCCCCCTTTCACTTACCCATCGGGTTTCCTTTTTTCTCTCAAGGGTATAAAACTGTTCCCTTAAATACAAGAGTATGGCTGAAGCTAGATACGTTTCACCACTTATCTGTGTGTGTGTGTGTGTGTATGTATAGATATATATATATATATATATATATATATATATATATATATATATATATATATATATATACTCTCTTTGTTGGTATTCAGATTAGCGATTCACACTGCATAAATTCTGACATGATGTGATATTAACGAATAACTGTCCTTACAGACTTCTGTATTCACGGTAAAGTACAAGCGTTATATTTAGTATGAATGACCTTAACTCGGCAGTTAATTGCCCTCGCCTCACGGCAGTTGGTTAGAAATTACCACATGCTCTATACAGACAAATGCTGCTATATATACCAGCATACATTACTACACGTCTCATTTACATATGACTAGTCAATTCTGTTCAATAAGGTAAATGCTCAGTTACTTATGGCATAATATTCACTAAATCTAGCTACAGTAACCAATAACCTGCAAGATCATTTAAGCATTAAAAAATCATATATAAATATACAATTGTCATTAACTCACGATAACAGTATCATCCTACACAGGAAATCCATTCATATAATCATAAGAATATGACACATCTGCATATTAGGGTTAATTCATAAATCCCTATGAAATACTGCATATTTGAACATTCTTTGGATTACATCATAAATCCCTATGAAATACTACACCTTGAATATTTGATTACATGCAGTCCGTCAATTCTATCAATGAACTAATAACTTAAATTAAAGAATTAAATTGCATAACACTTTAACATATCAACAGAATCCTACGAAATGAATACACGATACATCCATGAATCCTAAGCATATCACACATTTGCATAAAACCAAACAAACAAAATAGAATATTACATGGAAACTAAAATTGCGTACCTTAATGCTGTTTCTTTCCACACAAACCGTGCATCCTTGCACTATAGCCTGTCCTTCCCTTTTCAAGACAGCTATCTGGCCTTTCTCCACTTTATTAACGAGGGAAAACTCAATTTTGTCTTCTCACAAGAAAAATCGGACTAAAGAAATTTGTCTAAAGTTGCTCCTATAAATTCTCAGTCTCCCAAAGTGTACGCCTTAAGGTTTCCTGACCAATCGGAAACAACTGTTCCTAAACATTCCCCAAAAATAATCATGTCTTTCATCAGATTTTAACAGCCTAAAATAGCCTAAAATATGCTGCAATTAGCTTTCCTTTGAAGATCAATTATTTGACATAAAGTCTCCTACAACCGATACGGTCGGTAATTCTAATGTACTCTCTGTCACTATACCGTTACGATGACTCGGTCAATTCCACTGAAGCTTAAACGTAGACCCTTTTATATTTCAGAGATGAAATAAGAGAAATATCAGTGAACTTTCTCAAGACCTTTCCTGCTTGACTACGATAACTTCAATGCACAATTTATTCAACATTAAGTTTCAATAAGTCTTCAAAATTCGCCACATTACAAAATAAATCTTGTTATATATTAAGTCTAGCTGTGATAGGCAAGAAGAACCCAGCAAAGATAATTATAGTACTTGCTGGTCACTTGAAACCATTTTGATTTTGTTTACCAAACAGACAAACCAATGCTTTGATTTCCAGCCATTGATCTGTCAGACATGTTGCGAGGTCTCTTGAGGAGCTTTTCATTGAAAGAAACACAAGGTCTCGGTGATAACTAATTGATGGAGGTTCAAATGAAATGTAGGCATCTTTTTATGAATTCGACAAAGAAA
>JAECUM010093178.1:0-122326 GCA_016617855.1 Megalonaias nervosa
AAATGATCGAAGCAAAGAATAAGTGTAAGTGGCTCATGATCGGTTGTTCAGTTCCTTGTAACAGGGCTTGCGTAAATGAATTCTGTGGATGGCACATGCAAATTGTTCGTAGAGGAAGTCTAGGACCAATACCATGCTTGAAATGTAGTGTTGGGGTCAGAGGAGAAACACAGTTGTGTGTACAATGTGGTGGTAAAAAATACAGAGAGCTGAAGCGATATTATGATAAAAAAAATAATACCGATGGAGTCGAATCTCCTATAAAAAGCGCCGAAGACTATCTCGCCATATTTTCACTCCAACAATAAAATAATAATTTAGACAAATAATGTTAGATATAATTGGAGCAAAATGAATTTGTGAAGCATCCCACCATTAAGAATTATCAGGCATCTCGTGATGGAATCATCAGGCACTGTCGATTAAAAAAAACAGTCGGTACTATTGAAATGTTGGTTATCTCAGATTTAATGCTGGGATAAAAAGATAATTATCTCATAAATTCATTTACGAATGTTTTGGGGTTTTTTTGTTAATCGAAGACGGACTTGTGATCGATCTTATCAATGACAGTAAACTTGAAAATTCTTATGTAATTTACGAGCTATTGTATAGAGTCAAAATTGCAAGTTTGGAAATACTGGCGGTGGTTATAATCGTGCAAAAGCTATTAAATCTGTAAATTTAGAGACAGGCGAAGAAATAATATTTCATTCGATATATGCAGCTGGTAAATATGTTGATATTTACGCGCGTCAGTACAATATGTCGCAGATAATATAACCAAATCGGCGTCTTCAAAAAATATAAACAAAAAGTAACAATTCACCATCTCCCTATTGTATTAGATGATGAAGGGAGAAAACTTCTGTCAAGCAGCCCTTTCTCGTCTAGAGTAATTAAGCAGTTACCCCGCTTGCAAGTGCGTAATATTACAAATCCCGGTAAGTTATTTTTAACTCTTACAGGTAAGACAGGCAACGTAGTTGTATATAGGTCTACATGTACTTTACACCTCGCGAATGGCATCTTGTGCAGAAAATGTATGTGCGATCATCGAATGCAGATATTTTATACAGTATATTTTATGAAGTGTGTTTGGAAATTGAAATAAATCAACGCTACAGTTTACAATAATTGTGATTTTATTCAGTATAACTGATCGCACATGTAGGTTGCCTGCTTATCTAGTATAGGTAACCTCAGTATAAATCACACTTGCGTGTGTACTAATCCAGGTAAGTCATTTTTAGATCTTCCAGGCGAACAGGTATACAGACCTACATGTACTCTTTAATTTCCGGACAAATATCTTGTGTAGAATTATCAAATGCAGATACTTTATACAGTATATTTTATAAAATGTTTTAGAAATTAAAATAAATCCACGCTACGGTTTATAATAATTGTGATTTTATTCAGTATACTGATCGCGTGTAGGTTGCCTGCTTATCCAGCATAGGTAACTTCATAATAATTTCTGAAACATATATTTGTAAGAATGAGTCCGTGGCGCAGTGTTAGAATGTTGGATTCTCCTACTGAGGCCTGGGGTTCCATTCCCGTGACTGACACATTGTCGACGGTGGGCGGTATTGCCAATTGTTCATAATAAGTGGGGGGCTGCAAGCCCCAAGGGATCATGTACACGATTTTTATTCTGATACGGATTCATATTATATATTTATTTTTATTCTGATTTCTTTTTATTTTTTATCAAGAGAGATTTTTGTTATTTTGAGTACCATTTACCCCATCGATTTTCAGAGTTTAGTCTGATTTTGATTTTTAGTCGGGTATTTCCCCCATCGATTTCCAGAGTTTAGTCTGATTTTCAGTAAAAAAAAACAACCAAAAAACCTAAAATTTCAAATAATATTTATTCCGATTCTGATTCTGATCCAGACTCAGATTTAGATTATAATATTTATTCTGACACAGATTCAGATTATAATATTTATTTTTATTCCGATTCTGATTCAGATTATATTTGTTTTTTATTTTTATTGTTTATTCTGACAATAAATAATATTTATTCTGATAATAATATTTATTCTGATTCAGGATTATAATATTTATTCTGATTCATGATTACAATATTTATTCCGATTCCGATTCTGATTATAATATTTATTCTGATTCATGATTACAGTATTTATTCCGATTCCGATTCTGATTATAATATTTATTCTGATTCAGATTCTGATTATAAAATTTATTCTGATTCAGATTCTGATTATAATATTTATACTGATTCACATTCTGATTATAATAGTATTCATAATCAGATTATGTTTATTCAGACTCAGATTTATTTTTATTTTAGGGTTTTATTCTGATTCAGATTTATTCAGATTATAATATTTATTCTGATTCAGATTTTTTTTCTTCCATTAATTGAGAATTTTTTTTCTATATCGATTACATCATCGATAATCTTACTACGAAGTTTATTTAGACAATAATAACACACCATCAGTTGTTGTGCATGGGTTAGTTTTTCTATATCGGCAATTATTTCATCATTATATTTATTTTTGTAATTAATTTGAGAAGAGATCAGTCACGAACGCGAAGATCTTACTATGACGCTCTATGTCAGTAAGTCTAAAATGTATTCGTGACAACAGCGGATTATGACATCGCAGATAAACCGGATTAACGGGCACCGACACAATTTAAAAACCCGGGAGGTACTTCGGGGGTAAATGAATATAACATCTACCCCTGTTGTGCTTGTTTGGATTTTTCAGTATCTACTTGATAACTTCCATCAACAGCACCACACACCAAATTAACTGCAATCGTTGATGTGATATTTACAACACCTGGTGATACATGCTGACCTCCACCGTATGGATCATTGTTGTGCTTAAGAATAATCGCCAGTGGGGATATTTTTCTCCACGCGTCTTCGACTTTGGGAAAAATTTTAATCGGTTATATCGTTAACTGATTTTTTCAGTTCATCCTCGTTAAATCCCGGTAATATAAATGTTGGCAATTGTTTTTCTGTTATCGCGTAGTGTCTGAAACACAATCGTTTAAGTGTCGTTGTATAGGGGGATTCAAAATCAACGAATTCATCACCGTCGACAATAACTGTTTCGATGATAAGTTTATTGATATATTTGAAGTCCGATGCAACTTGGTTTTCATGTATCGTTTCGATGATCTCTTGCTTTGTATCATCGTTGTAATATTGTGCGACACTGGAAAATAAATTTCGTAGTTTATTGCTTGCTTGTTCATGTTCGGATTTAATGACGTCGGAAAATGATTTAATGAATTTTTCGTCGATGATCGGATTTCTATTATTATCATAAATATATAATGTTCTCCATGTTCTATGAAGTCTTGTACCATCAGATGCAATAAAATAATATTTCTCGCCAGATGTACCACGTAATTCCGTATACCTCCATGGATCAGTTTTTCGATATTCTGGAAATGAATTATTGTAAAATATTCTTTTATCTGTGGTAAAATCAACTCGTTTAGGTTCTGGTGGTCCTTGATAAACAGGTGCTACCTCTGGCCATCCTAATATAGTTCTGATCGATGAGTGATATATATTTACGGAATAGTCAGGTGTTGTTATTTCTTTCGCAGATCATAATGTTGGCTCATGAAAAGTAATAGCGATTTTGGATTCTTTTCCTGTGATAGATTTAATTCTGCGTTGGAATTCATCATTGATCTGTTCGATTTGATAACTGCCCGTAGGGATACCTACAACTTGCCAATCTGGAATTCCATCGGGGTTATTTTTGTAGGAAAACACTAACGAATTATTTGCGGGTAACCCACCGAATGACTTTGATCTAATATTTGGCCAGCTGTGATATACTCGCAATTGTGCTAATGCTATTTCTTTGGCTGGAATTGCCGTTGGAAAGATAATGTCGAATTCAGGATTAGCTGAGCTCCTTGATATCATCGTAGTTGTTGGTGGTGTTGTATTAGCGACAATTTGTTGTAGCAATTCTTGTGATGTCATCGTTGATGATATTATTATTATTTACTTCCTGATTTTAAATTAAGGTGACTCTGTCTTTATTTCCGACAAGGAGGTTTGGTTTCCAGTTGCCAAACCGGTGGTGTTGTGGTAAACCTTAATCATTTCTGCGAATTCCTGATCTGATATTATTCCATCATTGAGCCCTGATGATATCAGCGATGATAATTTAGCATACGCGTGTGTTGCCGCTGATAGTAACATTTGATATTCATGTAATTTATCAGCCGCACACGTAGGTATCTTTTTTTGCAATTATATTAAGAATACCAGCAACACTGGTTATAACTGCAACACCAATTCCTAATACTGGTGCTATTATGTATGTGGCTGATAATGATCCGATTATAATTGCTGTTCCAGCGTCTACGGCAGATGCAGAATATACAATTATGTCAGTAACAACGACACGTCTAGGTATTTTTTTATTTTTACTATATATTCGTCTATGATATTTTTCAGTTGGGTCTGTAACAAACACATTTGCTCGTATCTGTATTTGTTTACAAAATTTAGATCAGACGTTTGTGAAATCATATACTCTAAAGTATTAAGTAATCAAATGAGGTGTTTCATCGACAAAATTCCAGACACCACCAGTAAGACACTGCGGTTAATTTTTTATCAGATGGTTCCAGTATAAACGTTTCTTCGACCGCTTGATTTAACACAATAAACACGGTTCCAGAAAAATTATCGGTTGAATGACGCCATGGAAATGTGATAAATATCCCAACTTTTGCAGAGCTGAACACGGACAGCCTAAACACACCAGTGACTTCCGCGGTATGTTTGATAGTGTTAGTTTGCTGTGACCATGTTGATGATCCTGGTGATACTGTGTATACCACGTTGATGATCTGCTTGTGAGGAATTTTAATCAGATTAGTTTTGGGTTTTTTTTAACGATATCAGGAATTCCACTGATAACATCTTCTAGTTCTGTGTTAATTTCAGAGAGTTTTATGTCAACAAACAATGGATTTCCAAATAAATCATCTGCGATTTTAATAAGCTTTTGAAAATTTCTTTGAGTATTTAAAAACATATTTACATGAACGTCATATTCAGATCGCAGTGTGGTTAATTTGTCATCGATTATAGTATCTTTATCATCTACGTATTTCTTTGTTGCGGCATCTTCATCACTTGTTGGTTCTCTTAAAACAACGATTTTATTTCCATTCATGTTGAGTTTACCTGTCATTGTATCACGGGTGGATTGTAAACGATCAGCTTCACTTTTTGTAATTTCATTTCTGATAGTTGCGATTGATACATTTGAGTCTCTGATTCTACCGCCGTCAGTAAATACTGGAATATTATCCGTGGTAGCACCGAGAACTCTACGAATTATGTCGATCCACTTAATATTACTCACCTTTAAAACACCGTATTTATCCTGAAAAACAACTTCATCCCATCAACTCCAAAGAGATTCATAATATAAGCAAGATCATCTAGTAGCATACTGCGATAAATCAATATCATCTTTTTTCTTGTCTTTGATAGAGGATCTTCCATAAATATCAACCATTATATGATTAGTGATTATTTAAAACAGAACTCGTGTACGTATGTACAACTTTATGAGGTGCATCGGAAGATTTTGAAATAGCATCGAGTACAGCAATTACTTCACGGCCGCATATTGGCGGATCAGTTATTGTCTGTGTTGGTAATGTTGAATACCATATTGGAATATTTTGAAGTCCATTGACATATTTTAAAAATTCCGTTGGTGGTGCCATCCCATACGAATCAAAATAAATAATTCCACGTGGATCAATCGCGTATGCAACCCAATGAGTACCTGGACCAGAACTCTATCGAGATTAATGATACCTGTCTCAACACGATTTGGTTGCTTTTATTACTTGATCACGCATAAAAACACCTCTGAAGTTTTTTATATTTAATCGCGCAGCAGTATCAAGTAAATCAAAATTGGACATGGGAGGTATCAACGATGTGTCCCGGGAAGTCTTAGACCTTTTCCGTACCATGAACGAGGGTTCCTGGCAGTCTTAGACCTTTACCTTTTTTTGGAAGTTTTTATTCCTTGTCTATTACTTTCTTTAATGCCATCCCTGCTGCAGTTCCAACAGCACCAAGTGCAGCTGCTTTTGCAACAGCTGGAGCTGCAGCGCTATCAACGCTGGTATAGCTGCGAGAAGTGAAAATATACCACCCGTCTTGGCAATGTCGCTAATGGCACCCGCAGACAAATCAAGTCGTACGCCGGTCTTTGATCGTTTGGCGTCATTGAAGTGCCTGAGTTGACGTTCAGTCAGTGATAGTTTATTTAGATCACCTGAGATCTGTCCTCGTTTCAGTAATATTTTCATTCCCGAATTCTATTTTAATACTGATTGTAGCTTTTTAATCTGACCAGGAGTCAGAGTAACACTAACATGGTAATATGACATTATAATATCATGATCGATTTAATTACATGTTTTCTACTGGAGCATCAATGACTCTCATTCGTCCACCAACACTTTCAAGCAACATTGTTTTATCTGAGAGTATAACAGCGATTGCTCTGTAATTAGCAATTACTCCTCTTGCCACACGAGCTCGAAAGTGTAAATCAGCTACTGATTGTCTGAACAAATCCAAGTGTTCCAATGAGAAATAATAGATCGGATACAGTGTTGTAAAATCCCGCTGAGATATTTGCTAACCAGTATCAACATTTCGATCACGTCCCATGAATGTCATCAAACGATGATATGCACGTGCAACATGATTTTCAAAATCGAGTAATATATCCTCAGCTGGTTCTTGATGTCCATTTATCCTCAGTGAAACTTCAGTAACACCAAGTTTGTCAAACATCATTACACTACGTAACTGTGAGTTTACTCGTGTAGCATCTTGGAAAGCAATAAATATATGTCGCGGTGCAGAGACACCTTGCTGTGATGCTATCTGCCATGTAAATAAACCATTAATGTTACTTTGAACACTATCTGTGGTCATCGTCAACCATGACAATATTGATTTACCACCTTGACTCATGAAAGAAAGCAAACGTTCTTCTTCAGGTATTGTTGGAGTCATTACTGGCATCCACAACGAAAGTTTTGTCAGTATTACTTTTCCATTAAGTGCCTCGGTTGCAGCTGGATTAACTCCTTCAGCGTACCATATTGGATCATTGTCGGTAGGTTTTCTCACACGGACGATTGTTTGTTTTGCCCCGAAAATGACCTTTTTAACATTTCTACAAAATCCAAAGATATGTGACAGTGGAATTGCACATGAAAATCCTTCATTGTCGTTCAACATTGATCGACGTGTTGCGAATCCCAAGTTGAAATTTTTATTCATTGATGCAACTGTGTCCCCAGCTGCATTTGGTGTTACGTTTCTGTTTTCTGGATGATCAGTTGTATCCTTTGCAAACATCATTGATGGACCAGCTGATCTCGAGTAATCATCGCTGTATCTTGCAAGGCCAAGTATCATCGTGGTAACGTCGATGTCGTTATGACAAACCTCAATTTCCCGACCATCAGTCATGTATGTAGCACTTTTAAATAACGCCATGACGCCATTATTAACAAAACCAACTCGATCACCAATTCCGTAATCTGTATTATCTAATTTCAAACGTCTACCTTCGATCTCAATAAATGCCTCAGCGGGCAGGAAATATCTGCTTGTATCCTGAACTTGTAATTCGATTCTTCCACGTTCGTTAGGTACACGTGCGTCATAAGAATAATACTGATAAGCACGTACCGATTCATCTATGCGAACTGGTGCGTCCATGTCGAATGTGGGATCAGATATACGTTTGAACATCTTTATTATATTTATTATCGTCTAACACGAAGACCACTTCCTGCAATCAGACTAGCAGCCATATTTTTTTCTTTTTCTTTTCCTGATAGGGGTACACCAGCCATCGATGACAACGCCATTGCTGCTAGTTTTTGATTCGCAGCCTGATTTATTATTTTGCTAACATTTGTAGGCATAGCCAACTCGCTAGTTTTTGATTCGCAGTCTGATTTATTATCTTACTAACATTTACAGGCAAAACTTCTGTGCTGGGTAATTTTACTGTCTGAGGTTTTCGTCGTACTAATCGTGCTAATCTATCCTTGATTGCCGAGAAAGCTTTACCGGCAACATCACCAATACCTTTATCACGAACAACATCAATAGTTTTCATCCCCAGTTGCTTTGCAATCGGTATTGCTTTTGGGGCTATCCTTCTAAATAGACCCTGAACATCACCGAGTCCATCTCCGTAGAACGCTTTTTATGTAGGTAATCGCGAATTTATCACCCTGACCATGATCGGCCCACGGTGAGTATTATGTATAATCATCTTATTTTCTTGTCACTGATCTAATTGTATGCCCTTAATCAATCACTGAGGTAATCATCGGCGATTTCATCGATGAGGGATCGATAAACGTTAATATCGATGATACCGCCTATAAATATTCTCTGACAAATATCAGCTGCTTCATTAATGATTTCTGGGGAATTATTACCAGCTCGTTTTCTGCCAATCAGAATTTCTAATCGTTCAACATCGGCAAGGACGTTGCTGGGACATGGAGTAATAAGACCTCTTCCAGTTGTTTCTTTCTTACTTGGTGAATGTGATTCCCTCCTTCGTCTAATTTCTTCAGATTCCAAATCTTCTTCTTTTTGTTTCCTTGCTCGGTCAATCTCTTTAAGTTTCGACTTTATATCTTTTTCTCTTTGTTTTCTTGATTGTTTAGCTTCTTCAAGTTTTGACTTCATTTCTTCCTTTTGTTTTCTTGCTTGGTTTATTTGTTCAATATACTCATATACTGCCCGGTTAAAAATATCAAACTGATTAATATCTCTCTCAGTTCTGATTTGCGGAGTATAAGTAGCGATGCGATATACATCCCTAATCCAATCCACAGATCTCATAGTTTTAACATATTCGGGTTTTACATCTTCTCTTTCATAATATCCATATGCGGCAATTTTCATTACTCGGTCTTTGTCCCCGATAGCGGCAAGACCTTCAGGCGTGAATTTATCTGTGATGCTAGTTCTAATTCTTGGAAGAGGTTTCTGCTGATCTTCATGTGGTGGTTGAGGAGGTTGAAGACGCCCAGCAATATCAACTGGCAATGTTTAAAGAGCTGTTTTTGTTGCCTTAGTTGCTTTAACAATTTTCTTTGTTGGTTCGACAATTGGTTTAAATAACCATTCTGTACCCTCTGTAAATTCCATCTGAGACTCCTGACGTGCTTGTAGTTGTTGCTTGACAGAATCACGGACGGGGAGATATTTCTTAATTGCCTCTAGTCGCTGTCGAGCTAGTTTAGCTGCATGAGATTCCATTATTGATATAATAATGATTTAATTAAGCCACACCCACACAGCAGCAGGGACGGCGACGACATCGAGTGTGTGAGCGTTTACATAAACAAACACGCCATAAAAAATAAAAAAAACAAAAACATAAATGTCAAAAAATAAAGAAACACAAATAAGCTAACCCAAATAGGAAAGTTTCGGGTCGGTTAGAGATATCGGTTTTGAAGTTATTGACGTTTGTATTTTCGTTTTTGTAGGAAACTTCATTTTACAGCTAAATCTCTAATTGAAAATTTTGTAGGATTCTCCCTCCCTGCTGCTAAGGTTATAATATGAGTAACCGAACCTGAGCATCCGACCTCTGCCTCGGGTATCCTTCAAGAAACTGATGGCTGGATTCCCCATGCAAACGATAACCCTTTACATAAGCAACACAGCCTATGGTCATTTGACCTTTGATCCCTACATATGGTCAAGAAGATAATTACTTAAATCTTACCTATGATATTTCACTGGAATCCAGCGAAACTGATACTGTTTATTGTTCGAATTGGGTCAGGTGGTCATCTGGGTTGCCGCCACCGGACCCACCAGATTCAAGGTTTGCATCTACAAAGCTAAATCTCCGAGATAAAACCTCGAGAAGGTTGACTCTGCATGCCAGCCAACAGCTTCTACTATAATTCTGATCGAAACGTTACATTCGAACGCGAGGCTCGCAGATATTGGTTTAACCTCATGAGCGGTAATCTTCATAAGGTGATTCTTTTCTTGTGAGACTCTGAGTATGCCGAGCGTATAACCCATTTAAGCCACGAAGCGAGGGTTTAGGGGTGATATCCTGTTTTCCGGTTTTGACCGGAAGAAAGAGGTGCTTGCACGTGCCACGACTTGCAACTGTGCGTTTCAAGTAGTGCTCAAATGCACGAACATGAACTTGCATGGAGCTGCTCTTGACCTGTCTATGGAAGACAGCAAGTGAATGACGACTCTTTGATTACTGAGGGACGGTAACCCATTTTTGGCTACAAAGCCTGATTGTGTCAAGAGGACCACCGAACCAACCGATCTGAACTGAAGATAGTTCGGTCGACGAAAAGGGCATGCAGCTCGCTAGCCCAGCTGAAGCATAAACTATCAGGAAACATGTTTTGTATGATAGTAACTTTAGCGAAGTGTGGGCTAATGGCTCGATTCCATTTTTAGAATCAGTGTTTTATCCTTGCTCTTCCTTCTTAAAAGTAGGAGGGAAAAAAGAAAAAAAAGAATGAGATTTATCTGAAAGACTGTTACAGTATTTATTGTTTCTAGTTTCAGCATACTGGAATCACTTATATGCATTGGCAGTGTCATAACTTTTTTTTACTGAATTAACAATTATTCAGCATCAAAGTATAAATTACATTAATAAACTAATTATTCAGCATCAATTTACAATTAGTACATTTACAATTATTCAGCATCAATTTATAATTAGTACATTAACAATTATTCAGCATCAATTTACAATTAGTACATTAACAATTATTCAGCATCAATTTACAGTTTTGTTACATTAACAATTATTCAGCATCAAAGTGTAATTTATACTTCAAAAACATTTTTCTCGAGATACTTCATTTTGGGAAAATAAATATGAAACACCAAAATGTGTTACCATAGGAATGCTACATAAAATGTAAAACTGATTATGCTGACTTACAGATTAATGTTAATCTTTCAAGAGTAGACAGTCACGCTGTGAACATGTAAGTTTATGTAATTCTACAACATTTAGCCAGATGTAAGTTTATGTGATTCTACAACGTTTAGTCAGATGATATAAGTTTATGTGATTCTAAAACATTTAGCCAGTGAACAAAATTTGCATTGATAACTTTCATTTGCAATACGTTCAGTGAGCATGGAGATAAACAGTCACCATGTCCTGAATACAAATAAAAAACATCTAATCTAAGACAAGTTCATTACTTCACATCAAACACATCAATATCTAATATATTACTATAAACAAAGTGCATAACTTGTGTAATAAAACAATTAAAACACATAACTCTAAAGATATAAAAGCTTAAAGCATTTTATTTGTTATCACAATTACAATGAGGTGTAAATATATGTACTTACAGGCAGCTTTCTACAGGTTTTGTATGAAAATATATATTGTTATGTGTAGGCTCGTAAAAAAAATAACAAGAGAAAAGAGTGATGCCAACAAGCTTTGTATATTTTAACAAATTAATTTATTTCCCTAGAAAACAATGTAAAAATTGGAAATAGGACTTACGGATTGTGAATATGATCCAAAACTTAATCCTAAGATTGAAAAATACAAGTCCTATCACTAAACAGTTCTAATAGAATCTGGGTTCGAATCTCGATGAAATTCCAATATGGAGGCGATGACGTCAGATTAGGTCATTGTACTGGTGGTAACAGATCCTCAATTGAATCACAGTTTATAACGTTTCCGTTAAACTCCAGAATAAATTTCCACTGAATTTCTTTCTCCCAGACCTTTTATAAATATAAAGCGCTTGTTTAGTTTTCTAGAAAATAAATTATTAAATTCCAAAAACAAATGAACTTCAAAAGCAATCTGGCTTCAACAATATAAACACCTTGTACCTTCAAGGTGTGGATATACGACTGACTAAATCTACTAGAGAGCGTCTGTTTAATGCCGCAATTTTAGATCACATGGTAGCTCACATGATAGGCTATGTGATTTACTAATTTGAACAGAGCAACAAAAAAAATGCCATTTATCATGTATGCAAGAATAGCCCTATCTAAGAATCAAATTCTGACACTGAAAATATATAGAAAAGACAGACTGTTTCCAGTTCAGCTAACATGCGGGCCTAAATGACCTTAAAATAACCAATTGTCTTCACTCGATGTTTACAAAAACTGTGAGCTAAAAATAGTGCTTAAGAAATCTTATAATCTAATCGGGTCAAGCCAATTTTCTGAAGAGACTTAAATCCAATGAAAATTATCATTACAATAAAATGTAATGAAACAAAATTAAAATAAAAAAGAATTTAAAACTAACACACAAGTAATTTAATTACATATTCGTAACAATATACACATAAAGGAAGCCTCATATGGGTTTTGTTTGACTACTTACATGTAAATACATGCATATACTGGCAGGTTAATATGGCCTTTCTATTACAATATACACACCAGGTTTATACTTTAAAAGATTACTTGTTATTCCACACAAATATGCCAAAAGGAGTTGGAATACCAAAATGTTATTATTTTTTTAGCAAATAAAAGGACCACACACACACACATACACACACTCACACACACACACACTTTCATAAGTGGATTTCTACAGAGGAATAGTAAAGAAAAGGTGACATTCCACACACACACACACACACACACACACTTTTGAGATCTCTTCTGCAAATATAGCTTAAAGAACTATAAAAAAAGGTGTAAAGTGAAATATCTCAATGTCATGGCCATTCTAATATTATATACAAGTGACTGAAAACTGAATACACTGCCATGTTGCTACTACATGTAAATACTAAAGGTCAAATTCTAATGATTGTACCATTTAACCCCTCCGTCTGAATGCAAATCTTCATGTGATGAACATATTCACCAAGTGTTATGGCAATCCGTAAAAAAACTGCTGTACTAGTTGCACTAACATGACTATCATTACAATACATATATAAAGCGTAAAGACAAAAAGAAGGGCAACAACTCTCAACAAAAATTCATGAAGCAATTTCTTAAAATACGCATCTTCTAGCTAGGACTATAATATTTATCAAGTTCCATGTAATCCAACGTAAACTGTAGACTAGTTGCACTAATGAGATTGTGACATACACTGCATTCAGCTACAATTAAATGGGGCAATAACTCTAACAAACATTGCTGGAGCAAAGTTATTTGTGATTTGATCATCATGTGATTAACATTTATACAATTTCAAAGGCAATCCATTAAAAACTGTGCAAGAACATATATTAGGGGTTGCTCTACTTATATGAACTTCTAAGAGAGTGACAGATGTAAGCTGAAGTTGTTTACATCTGAAACATGCACGATGTGAAATTGTTGGCATACCTCTACCTCCCTTTCATGTACTGTTGTTGAAATTTCTCTGGATATTGTACTTGTGGAAATTGTACATCATCTTAGCACACAGCTAACCAAAATGTCTGCTCCCATATGCTCAAAAAAATCAGCCTGAAATAGTCTCAAGTTCACTACCTTCAGCAGTTATTAGAATAGGGAAAAGGAATTCTGCCCAACTAGAAAATACCAGCTTCTGAAATTGCAATGAATGAATTATCAAATATATAAAATGTAAAAAAAGTTCTCTGTTCTTTTATTTCTAAAATTTACCTCTTAATTCCAGGAAGTCAAATTTACCAAGCGGTGCAAGCAGTTTTTTCTTTTACTGGTGAATATCTAAAGTCCATGCTGTATACTCTATAACATAAACTTACACCCATCACTCATACACCAAAACAGTGGAAATTAAAAGTTCTTTAAATGATACCTAGGATACAAAAGGTCTTTTTTGAATAACCAGTATAACCAGTGAGGAAAACTTGGGAAATTTTTTTTCTTTAAAAATATATGCAAAATACAAAACTGAAGAGCACCACCTTAGCAATATGATCTACTTCATATGACAGCTTTATCATGTAACATGACATACAGAAATAGGATCACATGACACTTTTGCCATGTGACAAGAAGATGCAATAATAATATGAGCTGCCTCACATGACACTTGTACCATGTGACAAGAATATTAAATTGCAATATGATCTGCCTCACATGAAACTTTTACCATGTGACAAGAACATACAGTAGTAAAGCAGGAGGTTGTAATGTTAACACATGTGGCACAGGTGCAGAAATTTTCATATTTACTGGGTTAGAAAAAAATCTTTCCCAAGCATACTTGAGTGTCCAATGCACAATAAAATATGCCATGTTCATATTCTCTTTTTAAGTTTTAATGCCAACACAATGTTGGTAAATAAAAATGGTTGTAAGAGCTGCATATAATTGAAATAACTTTGAGAAAATCTTTGATCAAGATGACATATCTTATATGTCCTCATACATAATACAATGAGAAAGATTTACCTCCCCTGGAAATAGGTGCTGCCATCTGCTGAATCAACCCTCCATATAATCATATCCAACTGTCACATGTTTAAATGAATTGGATATAATTTGTCTTGAGGATATTAATTATTAATTACCCACTTCAAATAATTATAAGATATTTTAAACCTGGGTAATACCACATCTTTGAATTTAGCATGGGATCAATTTCACCCTGAGTGGCCTAAGGCACCTGCTTTACAGGTAACTGTCATCTCATCTCTGTCTGCGTGGGGTTGAGTCTCTGGCTTGGCTGATGTGGGTATATGACAAAGCTTACCAGTAGCTACCCATGGGTCAGCAGTTCTCACTGGGATTTTCTCAGGTTCTTCCTCTACCAAGATATAATGGCTGACATGTATAGTCTATCATGTGCTGAAAATGGCATTCGACCCACGACAACAACACACTGTCAGGCATGTGATGTGTATGTATCACATGTAACTGACAAATCAAGATTAAAGGATATTATTCTGTGTTACAAGTGACAAAGAGCATACTGACTTAAGCTTTAGTTGTTGAAATTTTAATGTCAAAACTTTCCATGCGAAAGATGTTATCGAACTTTGCGTAAAAAAGTACACAATGTCTTAACAGACTTCAAACAGCTTCAGACATCAAGATGAAACTTACTGTCAAACATGGACTAATAAAACATGTTTTAAGACAGAAATATCCAATATGAGAAGAAAATCAGTTAGGCAACCTAGATGTAAATAAACCAATCAGGTTTATCCTTAAAATACGACAAAAGATAACTAAATAATATTGAACTATTTATGTCACTTGTAGACACGAGCAAATATAAAAAAATGAGTTAACAAATATAATATGTTACTTTTGTCACTTGTAGACACTAAAAATACCATACAGGATCTATCAATTCAGTACATATGCAAAACATCAGCCATTTTCGACACCTCTCCCAACTGTTGTGTGGTGTACTTTTTTCTACCCAACCCCACCCCACCCCAGTGCATATGTATGCTTTTGCTTAGTACCATCCCCCCAAAACACTGTCAATTTGTCAGCATTTCAAATCAAACAGGAGTTTTTTTAATAAAACGATTGTATACTTGCATGGGCAAGTCTATGCTATCAAGCAAAAGATGTGATTGTTCACCGTGTTCGATAATCTCAATAATTCCGTAAATTTTGGAGTTACATCTCTTTGAACAAATGTGTAAAAGAGTTCTTCCTTTTTCTTGTTCAAATTTGTTTGGGAATATTAAAACAAGGCATTGCAAATATTGGATGCAGATGACACAGTTCTGACTGAAATGGACTGTTCAGGAGACCAGAAAAAGAACACAGGGCTCATATCAGTCAGTTCTCCAAGAAACAAATATATTTTGCTTTGTCTACAGACACAGGCCCAAGGCTGGTGACTTAAAAAAAAGGATCACAAGCTTGGACTCCAATTTCCATACAGCCAAAATTTGATCTATTTTAATATTATTTGTCACACAATGTTGCAATTGCTACAATTCAAATATAAATTCAATAGGGGGTTTGAAAGTAATGCAAGCATCATTAGTGTTCATTATTACACTCACTAGAGACTGTATGGTCCGGGTCAAACTTTTCTGCTGCAGTTGCTAAGCGAATCCTGGTCAGAACGAAGTTCATGTATGTTGAAATATTTGCAGTATGTGCAAAGAATTAATTGCCCTCCCCCCCTTATTTATTTTTTATTTCTTTTATTTTTTTATGGTAAAACTCCATTGACTAGGAGTTTTGAACTTATTTTTGTTGTTCCTTGCTGATAGCTAATTGCTGAATAAATCATCTTAAAACATGATCGTACCTAAACACTATTCTGACAATTTAAATGATCATGCTTTGCATTCTATATATGCAGTAAAATCTGACTTCAAAGAAACATCGCCACTGTTCACAAACTTGTCAAAATTTATAATACATGGTTTAAGAATTCTCATTCATAGCATTTATATATAACAACTTTTCTTCTCCTACATGCATCTAGCATCTTTTTGATTTATCTCTATTGCAGTGTCCCATGCCCTGATCGTACCTATGCAAATTAACACAATGGGCCCACCCACTGCAGTCTTCAAACACATTTCACTAGCTCTTGTCAGCCAATTAAGTAATATGTGAAATGGTGGATTATAATAACCTCTTTGCCTTTTAATTGCCGCTATTTAAACTGCCCAAAGGATAGTTTTACATCAGCTCCAATCATGACTGTTCACCATTTATACATGCTGCATGTAACGGGCATATACTGAAAGTGGTGTGGTTATTTTCTATTTTTGAAGATTACAGAAAATTATGTTTTCTGGACACACGACCGTGTCAGTGGGTTTGGGAGTATTACAAAATCATGTTTTAGCATAACACACTGTGTTAAATCTTAATTAAAATCAGATCTCCATTTCACAGTGGTGATCTGATTTAATCATATTGTGCCATGTTATGGCAGGTATGTCAATATCTTCAAAAGACATTTTTGCATTTCATCAACGCAAAGTTTTCTCTGGCAAGTTGGATTATTTATTGTCAACAAGCCTGATGGGCACCTCTCTTAGAATACAGCACAGGCCCAATCTGAAATTAGAGGCATTGCCATTGCTTACAACTTACCTATCAGTCATACATGTACTATAAAAAAAAATACAAGGGAGGACACTTATCTTCCTTCTCACACGACCTATTTAAGAATCAGTATTGATATTTCAAGCTACATTTTGTGTAGCATAATAAATTAATATACTGATATTTACTTCAAACATTTGACTTTGCATACCTATCCAGTTTGGCTTAGCATCATACCTTTAAGGAATGCCAGACCATTATCCCATGCTACCAATTGACATTGCCATTATCACACCCATTTAATATGCTAGTGCAATATGCCGAATGGAATACTGCCCTCTCAATGTCTAACCGAAAATGATGTATTATTTATAACTTATTTCCTTGATGCTTTTCGTTTTTAAAATCGGTAGGGAATACAAACAAATTTGAAGGTGTGCAAATACTATGGGTTGTTTGTTGTTGACTAAGGCAAATAGGTTTTAATCATAGAAACTATAATACAGTTTGCTATTAGGTGCATAAGTACTACCTGGTTTTACTCCTCCCTCCCCCCCACACACACATACGCAAACTTCAAATCCCATCACTCCATGCATACATACTACATGGACAGCCCCATTGGGGTTAATTGATACAATGTGTTAACTTTGTCTCTTGCAGACACCAGCAAATACCATATAAGGGTTAACAGACACAATGTGTTACCTTGGTTACTTCTAGATACTAGCAAATACCATATTAGGGTTAACAGATACAATGTGTTACCTTGGTCACTTGTAGACACCAGCAAATACCATATAAGGGTTAACAGATACAATGCGTTACCTTGGTCACTTGTAGACACCAGCAAATACCATATAAGGGTTAATAGATACCTTGTGTTACCTTGGTCACTTGTAGATACTAGCAAGTACTTTTTAGGGTTAATATATAAGATGCTACTTTTATTACATAAAATAGAGTGAAAAAATTCAGTAGACAAAACAGAATATATTTGTACATATCTAAGTAGAATACCCAATTAATAATTTTACACATATAAAAATTAAAAAAAACAAACATTCAAATTAGTCACTCATGATACACAGTGGAGTCTGTTTTGTAGAATATTAGTCACACTTGATGTACAACAGAGTCTATTTTGTAGCCTGATTTCCTCTGAAGAAAAAATGCAAGATTTTTAAGTCTTTCCAGGCCTGAAAATTCTGTTTCTTTTCTTGTAAAATACTGGGTCTGTCCACGACTCGCTAAATAAAGCTGTAATCTACAAAGATTAACACTCCATATGATGCAAACCATGTTCATTATCAGCATGCTTAAAACCCAGGCATCATTAATAAACATCTTACCCACTATACCCCAGAACGACATGTTCTCATAATAACTGTGGCAATAGTAGAACACTTGCAATACAAAAAGAATCATGTTCACAGTTACAGCAAAGATGAACCAGACAAAGACAGCATGATTCTTGTGTGCCACACATTTAAGAAGATAGAGGCAATGATGATCCATCCTGTAGAAACACTGATCACACAACTTGCAGTGTTTTGTGTCTTTGGTTGTTATGATCTGAAAATGAATTATTTACATGCATTTAATATTTTATTGTCATGATATAGAAACAATAACAAAAAAACGAGTGTATGGATTGGCAAAAATAACACCCATCCATCCCCATTTCAAGGTCTCATCTCAGGTAACAATCAAACCTTGTGCTTATGGACTTGCAACAATAATACCACTCCACGACCATTTTAAAGTCTCATCTCTGGTAACAATAAAACCCTGGGCTTATGGACTAGCAACAATCATGCCACTCCACCCTCATTTTAAAGTCTCATTCTGGTAATAATCAAACTCTAGGCTTATAGGCTGGCAACAATTATATTCCTCCAGACCCATTTCAAAGTCTGATCTCTGGTAACAATTAAAAAAAAAGCACACAAAGTGTGTGGGTATTTAGAGAAAAGGAGTGTGTGTGTAATTTGGATTTTTAATGTAGCTTTAACAATTTTTCAGTCATATTGCTACAATGTCTGCAGTGTGGTAGTTTATAGTAATGTTTAGCACATGTAGCATGATCTCCCACCCGGACACATTATCCTGACACCAGGCTGACCAGTCCTAACACTAACCTCTTAATGCTAAGCGCCTAGCAAGGCAGCTGTTAGTACCATTTTTATAAGTCTTTGGTATGACTCGGCCGGGGTTCAAACACGCAACCTGCTGCATCTGAGGAGGATGCTCTAACCACTAGGCCACTGGAGTGGTCTAGAGAAAAGGAAGCTAGATTTATTCCGAGTGGCCAAAAGACAAACAATGTAACTCCAGTTATACACTTCTTTACTTTAAATAATAGTCATTTGTGAGGTAAAAATTGTGGCAATATTTAATATCAAAATTAAACCATAGAAATATGAAAAAAATTTGGTGAAGAGATAAGCATTAGTATCAGAATTTAAGAGGGAAAACTTTCATCCCAAATTAAACAGAATATCATTTTCATAATGGAATATTCTAATGACTAGATTTTGAAAATCCAAGCAATGAAAATAAAAAATTACAGCACAATATGCATTATTTGTGTGGTAAAATATTACGGTATGTGGATTTTTTCATTGCTACAAATCAAGAATTTCCTGACCAAACAAAGAATAAATCTTCACTGGAAACAACAGGACCCTCTCCCTTGATCCATTCAATGTAAAGACCCAATAAACAATAAGCCTTCTGTGGAAACAACAGGACCCTCTCCCTTAATCATGGAATGTAAAGAAGCCTTCTGCTTAAGCAACGGGACCCTCTCCCTTGATCCATGGAATGTAAAGAGGTCTTCTTTGGAAACAAAAAGACCCACTTCCATAATCCATTCTATGTAAAGACTCAACAAACAATAAACCTTCTGTGGAAACAACAAGACCCTCTCCACCAATCCATGGAATGCAAAGAGACCTACTGTGGAAACAACAGGACTATCTCCCCCAATCTATGGAATGTAAAGATGCCTTCTGTGGAAACAACAGAACACTCTCGCTCTCACTCAATCAATGAAATGTAGAGGCCTCCAGTCAAAACAACGGGACCATCTCTTTCAATCCATAGAATGTTTAGAGGCCTTCTCTGGAAACAACAAGACCATCTCCCTCAATCCACGGAATGTAAAGAAGCCTTCTGTGGACACAAAGGACCCTCTCCCCTAATCCATGGCATGTAAAGACCCAACAATAAGCCTTCTGTGGAAGCAACAGGACCCTCTCCCTCAATCCATGGAATTTAAAAAGGCCTTCTGTGGAAACAACAGGGCCCTCTCCGTCCATCCATGGACTATAAAGAGGCCTTCTGTGGAAACAACAGGCCCTCTCCCTCAATCAATTGAAAGTAAAGGGGCCTTTTGTAGAAACAACAAGACCCTCACCAAAAAATCTAATGAATATCAAGAGGCTTTTGCTGTATTTTTCAGTAGAAACTTATCATTATTTCCTTATCTATTTTACACATTTTATGCTAAATATGTGCCAAATATTTAATAAACTAAGAAAAGAAACAAGGCAGATAATTTTTGTTTCTTTCTCTTGATATAAATTTGTCTTCAGACATTGCAGCAAACATGAATATAGAGGTTGTCCAGACTGATCTGTCAAGAGCTTGCAGTTGAATATTCGTTATGGGAATGGTCCACTCATGAAATAGGTATTGCAGTGCATGTACCATCCATACATAGTATGGCACAATTATCTTGCTCACATAAACCATGCAAACTGTATGCATGCTGCTATACCTCTTAATCAGTTCAACCAGACCCTAAAAACTATTCCAATGAAAGGCCACAATGGGTAAATCATGAAGATCTATCTGTAATATAACAGTGAGAAAACTATGTGAACTTTGTTTACCACATGTACAGCTGGCAAATTAAAATCCTTACTACTATGTAAATGTGAATTTCAACTAGTTAGTAATTTAATAATGTAACATGTAGGCTCGTACAAATGTAACAAAAGAAAAGAGTGAAGTCAACAAGCTTTGTGTATTTTAACAAAATAATTTATTTCCCTAGAAAACAAGGTAAAAATATGAAATAGGACTTACGGTTTGTGAATATAATCCAAATATTAATCCTAGAATTGAAAAATATAAGTCCTATCACTAAACAGTTCTAATTGAATCCAGGTTCGAATCTCCATGAAGTTCCAATATGGAAGACAATGAGGTCAGATGAAGTCATTGTACTGATGGCAACAATTCCTCGTTGAAACACAATTTATAATGTTCTGTTTAGAATTCCAGAATAAATTTCCACTGAATATCTTTTGTCCCAGAAATTTTATAAAAATGAGCACTTGTTTTGTTTTCTAGAGAATATGAATTATTAAATCCCAAAAAATAGATGAACTTCAGAACAAGCTGGCAACAACAATAAAAACCTCTTGAGCCCTCAAGGCTTAGAATACGACTGAACCAGAAAACACTGAGATTGAGAATTAAACCCTCAATTTTAGATCACATGGTGGCCCACGTGGTCACCCAGATGGAACAACGTAGTAAAAACGCACAGCCGATAGACACATAAGCCTTGAAAGAACTTAATGAATCTTACTATAAGATTCAATAAAAAAAAGTTGTTTACAAATTAGAGCTATCACACAAGCAGAACATGACCTTGGCAATAGCGAATCATTTTCGCTTAGTGTTTACAAAACGTCTCAACCAAGGTGAGCTAAAAATACTGATAATATAATACCTTTTACGTTCAAATCAGGTCAAAACAGAGAAGTGACTTTTCGAAAATAGTCAAATCCCGTGAAAATTATCATTATAATAAAATATAATGAAACAAAAATAAAATAAAAAAAAGAATTTAAAACTAACACACAAGTAATTTAATTACATATTTGTAACAATAAACACAAGTTTTAACATTACAAATCTTAACTGTCATTTTAATATCAGGTATACAATCTTAATGGTAAACAGAAAGACATGGTTATCCAAAAAAGTAAACACTTACATACTGTTACATCACTTTTACACCTGACCCCAATCTTTTCCTTAACACTATTAAAGTGATCCAGTCAATAGGTATTTCTATGCATGGAACAACTTCAACCACTAGACTTTACTTAAAACTTCTTCAATCAAGTCAATTCATGCTAAATAAATATTTGCGACTCACATGAAATGTGTAAAGGATCAGACCTAATTATCTGTGAAATTCAGAATGCACAAAAATTGTTACCCCATGAAAATGAGTGATACTTAAGTACCATGTCTACCCACTGTTCAGTAGCTACATGGAGTGACGATGGAAATGTCCACTGTACAGACACATAATGATGTCATCGTATAATTGGTCAGAGCTAATAAATTCATTTTACCACCCACAGAATGTTTGTAAAAAGTGTCATCTGTATTTTCTTCTAAAACAAACTTTAAATTATTCTAAATGGATTTAAATTTCGTAACTTTTCATTAGTAACTACATTATAACTGAAAATCTCCACTTGGTGATACCAAAATTTGCAACTAATATCTCTTTTAAGTACCAATAAAAATGTCATGTTTTGAAAAACATCAAAATTACTGCAACTCAGCACTTTAAATTACAAACCTCACACTCTGTACAAAACAGTTTTGTGTTCTCTTGTCTGGAACATATGTCAATCAGAGTTGTTGGCTGTCTCGTTTCATCATTGAATACAGAACTCTGTACGACACCTGAAACATTGAAATTAACCTAAATAATGGACTGCCCGATAAATATTAAATAGCAGCAAGCTCAATAAGAATCAAACATGTTAGGAAACATTAAAGTAAGCAGCTAAGTGAGAATAAAGACATCTGATACTGTACAATTTTATTTAATTTGATGTTTTGGAAATTGTATGCCTGATGTAATGTTTTGCTCTGGTATTGTTAATATGTTTAATTCCATGTTCTGGTCTCTGATCTCCTGACCTGCTTAAATACATTATGTGAAAGCACATACAGGTGACACGTGCTATATGCCAATTCGATTTATGCACTTTAATATGAATGCCATTTACAGTGTGACCCCGCTATAAATTGGTGGTTGAGGTCCATAGAACCCAACCATGATACAGACAGCCATGTTAAAACCAACCAAGTCAGTTAGCTGAAAAAATTATGCATGTAACTAAATAATGGCCAGGAAAAAGTGTGTGTGTAATAAAAGAAGGTGCAAAAATACATGCTTTTGATTAAATAAGACAAACTAGTCTGAAATACACTTGTGTACTGACCACTTACATTAGTGTAGTTCAATCCATAGTACATGTATATGAAAAGTCCATTTATTTATACAGAACAATCGGTCCTTCAAAAGTAATCAGTTTTCTTTGAAGTTTCAGCAAAACTATTTTTTTCAGGGTACATGAAAAAAAAATGGAATTAGCACTCGTTTGGTTGACCATAGCAGTTACTGTTCCTGCCTTCAAACTAACGGTTGTTTAATTGTAGCTAGTCTCATTAGCATGACTAATGGAGTGTATCAGAGAATACAGTACTCAGGCCAGATGTCAGCAATGCACTCTTAAGATGGTTTGTCAATATGAACAAAGATATTGTTTTTGTAACAATAGATAATTCCTGTTCATTTTATATCAAGTTTGCAGCTTCCTTTCCTTGTGCCTATGAATTTCTCCATTCCATACCTAGGATAAAAGTTTAAACAGCCGACAATGTTGCACACACAAAAAAAATTGCCAGATGGTACATTTTGTCACCAATAAGAAAAAGGTACAATTTGCAACACTGGCAAAGACCAGTGCGATCACTGAATAAACTTTTTAGACCTTATTTTTCATACTTTTAGGAAGACTTTTTTTGTATACGAGAAAAAACATGTGTATGAAATTTGTATTTCAAGATTTCTTCACTATACAGCGTGATCCCACTACAGGGGGACCACTGTAGTGGGATCACACTATACGTTGAAGAAACAAGATTCAACATGCACCACTTTGCTCATACTTAATGCCATCACTGGTGCCAGGTCCTCTGACTTATGTGCACACATCTCATCGCCACTGAGAGAGCACCATTACTTTCAATTAATGACAATTCTGTTTAGGCCATAACCTCAGGAACACCTACATGGCGTAAATCAAGCATCAGCAGAAAGTAAATATATGCACTAACAGAGTAATTTTGTGTATGCTTTCAATATTTACAATGAAAACTGCCTTACCATATTGCCATACAATTTTGTTTTGAACACATTTGGATTTGTTTCTGTTCTAAGGTTTTAGGTGAGTTTATTCTAAAGAACAGCAACAGAGTAAACAAATTATTATTTTGTGAGCAAAGTTAATACTTTACTTCAAACACTGATACAGTAAAACCTGTCTTGAGAGACCACTGCTATGAGAGACCACCTGTCTTGGGAGACCTGGTTCTCCATGTACGGATTTATTGATTATATAATGTTATGACCTGTTATGAGAGACCACCTGTCATGAGAGACCATTATGTTTTGGCAAAAGGGGTGGTCTTTCAAGACAGGTTCCACTGTACATACCTGTGCTAACTTGTATTTAAATTTCAGCCACTGAAATTCAGAGAACTGAATTATTGACGGAGTATCAAGTAAATTTAAGACATCCTTCTTGCCCTTTCTTGAAGTATGTAGATTTTTTTTATATTACCACCAAATATACTGGCTTTAAAATCAAGTCCAACTGCAAACAGCACAGACCCAGATCTACCATCACATAATGCACTGGCAGACCAGGGTCGATGTTGTTTGTTTAATTCAATAACATTAACAAACTGCATAGGCCCAGAACGGCAAATCTGGGTACATGTATATGCAGTTTGCAGATATTCTCGACTTGTAAGTAATTACATATGCCATCAGTTGTATTTCCCCAAATTGAGCAGTATAGTCCAAAAAAGGAAGAATGACTGCATTATAAAATAATTTCTGATAACTGAGTGCGAGGTAACTTATTATCCCCTGTAGAAGATTAATTCTTGATCTTCCTGCAGAACAAACCAGGTTCACTTGCTTAGACCAGTATAGATTCCCATGAAGATGAACTCCAAAAAGCTGTACATGTTAATATTTTCAATTAGATTACCTTCAATATACATTCAGCTCCAAACCTGGATTTCCATTCACTGGTAATCTTTACCAAGTTCCCAGAAACACTTCTTTGTTTCGGTTTGTTTTTTTATGGATTGATAAACACATTACTGACTGAATGCCAATATTTAACTTAACATAACTCTCTTGACCTTTGTTGCTTGTTCAAAATATTTTAAATAAGAAAAGTAGTATCATCTGCATATAGATCCTTTTTCAATGCTGTAAAGGACATGAGGAATAATGTCCGCAATAATAACTAGATCAGGTATGGGAGCAAAATAGACAATACTCATCACCTCATAGGAACTGAAATAGTTTTATATTTGGGAAAAGTTTTGTAAGGTTTGAAAATGACCAATTTAAGAATAAAAAATAAAATCAGTTTTAATCCATTTTAATTACTTTGATACAATTGTTTCTGACTATTTAATCAAGAGGATCTGATATGATAAACAGGATATAACAGTACTCATACCAGGTTCCATATTTTGTAATACATAAATTTATATAAAATTACTGAAGATTCACATCGGAAAAAAATTTTCTTTGACACATTAAATACATTTGCAAATAAAAGATAGTTGGTACATTTAGCACTGACCAATACCATTCCCATACACATATGCACACATGTGCTAACACTCACATAATCACAACCAGACAGAGAGACAATAAATAAAAAATATACCAAGTTGGTATCTTTTCAATCCACTGGGGAGTGGAATATTTTCTTAGATGCCATCTTTGCTGCTCTCAATACTCTAGTGAGGAAGGGGGAGCTGAAGGTAACGCCGGAGTCATTTGTATTCATCTTTGCACTCATTAGAGACTTGATGTTGCTGTTGTTTAAACTTTCCCAAAGATATTGTTGAATTTTCTCAATAGAAAATAGAAAATATCTTTCTGCATCCGCATTGCTGTGAAGGAGTGTCAAATATGCTGGGTGGTGTTGCTATGTCAGTGAAAGTTGTACAATCCAGAATTATGTTGATATGTAGTTATTTGAAGGGTAAAACTAATTTTAATTATGTAATACTTACCTGCCGCTATTGCATAGCTCACCTATCTTCGTGCTGAAAACTCACCATCCATTCGATGTGAAATACATCCTCCCACAGAGTGGAGAAAAAGAATGACCTTTTGCACTCCACTCTCTAATTTTGCACACCACTCTATATGTCAAGCAGTTATATGCAGAAGGTAGATATTATTTATCATCTTTTCCAGATGACAATTACGCAAGACATCAGAGTGGGGTGGAGGAGGGCATTTGGCAATAGCGGCAAGTAAGTACTGCATAATTGAAACTACTTTTACCCCCCAAAAACTACATTTTAATGGCAGCAATTACTTATTCTGCCACTATTGCGTAGCTGAATTTGTCAGTTAGGTGGTTAGGCTGATGCTCTAGTCAAAACGATCAAGAAGAGAGAAATTGAGATGCACTCACCATAGAGGAAGAGGTCCATCTATAGAAGGTTGATGTCTCTCTTAGCCCCATATAGTGTCGTAACAATGGGCCCCAGAGCGAAACAAAAATATGTTGCAGTGCTCTACCTCCCTAATGGGTGGAAGTAACCCACTGTTGTGGTGATAAACCTCCCTAATGGGAGGGCGCAACCCGTTCTCATAATGTTCTACCTACCTAAGAGAAGGGTGTAACCTGCCACTGCCGTGTGCAACCTACCTCATGGGAGAAGGAAACCCACTAGAAACCAAAGACAGTCAGTGTCAACAGACAAGGCATGAATCTCACTTCTTGTCTTGCAGAAGCTAGAACAAGCAGGAACACAACAAAGCGCAAGGTTTTGAAATGACCATAAGAAACAAGATTCCATCTGGGCATAAGAAAGCAGAAGACAGGTTTCTGGAACCCAAAACACTAGACAAGAGCGTCAAGGTGACAGAAGCCTGATAGTCCTTGAAAGTGGATACTGAATATCTTTTGGTCTCAAAAAGGAACAAACGGAAATCAGCAATGAAGTCAAGGGGGGCAGAAAGGATCAACATGTTCCTAATGCACCAAAAACTGAAGGTTCTCCACTAGGCATCATAGACATTGGAAGAAGAAGCTCTCTTAGCGTGAATAATGCAACTGGCAACTTGGCTTGAAAACCTGTTCTGGCAGAGAGAACACTGGAGATGAGCCAGGCAAGAAGGTGGAGAGTTTGGAGGAGGGATCTTTTAGAAGATCTTTACTGTGGTTAAGCAAGACCTTCAATGAGTCCAATGCAGCATCATGTGCAGAAAGTCTGCCAAACATCCTGCAAACATAGTAATACGGATTAGTTCAAAGAGGTCTCTCTCAGTATATTAAAGGAAGTAGCTAAGAACAGGTCGGCATGCAAAATGATGGTTACATGGAACCAGTTTTCTGCTCCATAGCATAAACCGTTTTGATGAGAAGGCATGCCCAGTCTTCCACTGAAATACCTACTTTGACCACATTGGCATCCAAAGAAGGGGGTTTGATAGGCCACTTCGAGGAATGTACTTGGTAGCTGGAAGAAGAAATGGGGATTTCAACGTTGAGGAAGAGACCATCCTCCATGTTGTTGACCCACACTGGCCTTGTGAATACCTCCGTGACATTTCCTCAGTCTTGGATGAATGTGAGAGAAGTAAGAGGTCTGGTTGAACTGGTACCCCGGAGATCTTTCCCAAAATGGAAATGATCCACATTATAAAAGACCAGACCTACTCTTCATCTTCCATCAGAAATGAAGGGGTGGGCCTGAGAGAAGGTGTCATTGCTACAGTTTCTGTCTAGAACTCACTGGAGGCAATGAGGAGAGAGTGCATTGACATCATCATAGTCAAGGATGCTCCCAGTTGGAGAGTGGCTGGGCATCACTATATCCCTTGCTGGAAGGGGCATAGGAACACTCTGTGCCATGGTTCCTGGTTCATCATGAGTTACAGAGTGGAGACAAGAAAATATGTCTACCCTAGATGATGTATCACCTTAAGCCTTCCAAAAGGAAGCCACCTGGTGATGAGGTGATGGTGGGACATGAGCCTCAGCATCACTTCAACTGTGAGGGCAGAGTCCACTAGCCCATGGATGCATAATGGACCAAGGGCCCTGAGGTGAAAGGTACCATACCATAAAGGTTCATAGGTATAAAATGGCAATAGGGGAACACCGATGTGGTCCCTGTCCCTAGCCTGAGTCCTGTGTATAGATTGTGAATCCTGCACAGGGTGGGAAGTTAAAAGGGGGGAAAGGGGGAGGCTCTGTCTGTTTCCTGTTCCTGTACCAAGAGGTCAATGAGTGATAGATGGGGAAGACCTCATCTTCAACTGATTTATCACTGTATGCATCATGGGTGCCTCCTGAACAGAAAGGGGGAGGGGGCAATAGGCTACCAGAAGCACAATATGTATTGCAATGCTCTACCTCCTTAATGGAAGGGAGCAATCCACTGATGGGACACTCAACCCAGGGGTCAAGCTAGACTTAAATTTTAGGGAGAAGTGACTTCTTCTTTTGGTCAGAATAGGGAGAAGTGGGAGCTAAACAGGGAGAAGTGGAAGCTAAACAGGGAAAAGTGAGACCAAAGCAAGAAACGCGACATATATATATATATATATATATATATATATATAGCTGCAGTATCTTATTTTAATTATGTGCTCTATTTCTCAGTATGCTTTTAACAGTTTTAAGCAATGCCTTATTTTCAAGTTGAAAAAGATGTGTTATATGTTTATTATCAACACATTTTGTACGCGTATAAACATTATTATATTCATACCCATTCTATTCATACTTGAAGTTTATGTGTGTTTGATTGAGATAAATGCAGTGTGTTTTGGCCATATGACTTAAAAATCACATCAGAAGCTATACAATGTAATTAATTTTAACTGATGCTAGTAACAAGATTAGAGTCTTCTAATTACAAGTTGGTAAAAGTGCTTAATAAACTACCACTTAATTATTTTATTTCCTACAAGTTTTGTGTAAAATTGCAGTCAAAAAGATTTCTAGCATTCTTTGAAACAACCCCTAATACATGTACATAGGAATAAATGCACAAGTGACTTCAAACCATATTCTTTGTCCTGATTACATTGTTCCAGATAAAACATTACTGTAACTATTCATAGACAACACACTGAAGCACTAAAGTCAATATATAACTAAACTGGACCCTTTTTTCCCCTAACCGAAACATCCAAGAACACGTACTGCACCATGCGAATACATCTATTTGTAGAAAGAGGGCTTTTCTTAATGTAACTACTCACTTTCTTGCTTCGTTACAAAAATTCATTAATAGGACTGCATATTTATGGTTGTATTATTTGTCTACCTACTGGTAATAACGATATGCATTGGTTAAATAGTATTTGCTTCATTACTATATATATTTTTCGTATTTTCACGAAAATTAATTACTGTATGTCAGAAAACAACCTTGACCTTGCAGCATTGTTTCGAATTCCACAACAGAGATTATCACATGTTTCTGACCTACATTATTAAATATTTTGGCTAAATCTCCTATCACATAATATTTAAACTTTGTTTTTATTATATTATATATTTTCCTGAATCTGTTTGCCCAATTATTTATGAATACAGACAGTTTAATGAAGTGGTATATCATATACGCAGCGATGTCTGCCATTACAAGTTCATCTACGGTTTCAAACTGATTCTATAACGAAAATACGCAAATATGACCGTTAAAATCTCCATTTATAAAAAAAAAGAAATAAATTAGAAAACAGTTTTCACCGATCATATTTTTTAAAAGCAAATTACTATTTGCATATTGATGTTTAAATTTCTAAACAGAATTTGGTATATTTTCATCATAGCACAGTATGCCCAACTTCATGAAATCAAGCAGTGATATCTTGCTACGGAAAGGGTTAATGGTCAGCTAGCTATTAAAACTTGCATGTGAATGTGCAAGAATTTCTTTGTCGCTATAAGCTGATTGGTAGCAACACCACGTCAATACATTTCGACCTGGGTTACAACAATGCTAGAACTTACTTCCTACAGCGAGGGGGCATCTCAAAAGTCATAATCTACAGCCATTTTACGTCTGAAAAATCAGAGGGCGAAGTCATTTTCACTTTCCTAACAGAAGAAAGCGAAGTTTACATTTCTCAGGTGACTTTTTCGCCCACTTCGCCTGGTAGCGTGACCCCTGTCAACCTCCCTAAAGGGAGGGTGCAACAATACAGTTGTGATGCACAACCTCCTTCAAGGAAGGGTGCAACCCACTATCAAAGTGATCTATCTCCCTAAAGAGAGGGTGCAACCTGCTATTGCGATGTACAACCTCCATAACAGGAGGGTGCAACCCGCTATTGCAGTGCTCTACCTCCCTAATGGGAGGGTGCAACCTGCAACCTGAGGCATGCATGCCGCTAGAGACATGTTTGTCATCTCCTTACATGGGGAAGTCAATCAACATCTCAAACATCTAGGCCTTCCTGCAGGAGGGGCTTCACTGGCCACCAAAGATGTTTGTTCCAATATGTAACACCTGGAAAAAATTCTTTTTCAGAAAATTCTGAACAAAATGGGGAGAGATTGTCTGAGCACTTATGCAATCTGTGTGATTATCCCACGGGCCCTTTCGATGGCCACACTGCCTCACAGACTGTTCTGACATTATCCTGTAATAAAGAAATAATGAAATCACTTATTGTGTCCACCTTACCTTTTAACAGCCTCTATAATAATCTACTGCACAACTGCCCCAAGGATAGTTTTACATGGGCTCTTAGCAGGACTGCTTACTGTGTATACAGACTACATGTAAGGGGAATGTACAGTGGTGTCAAAAACAGAAAAATCATGTTTTTTTCAGGACACATCATATTATGGCAGGTATGCAGATATAATAAACAGGATATATTGGTGTACATACCAGGCTCCATTCTTGTATTACATAGTAAAAACTCTTCTGATATTGAACCAACAGGGTCAAATATAATAAACAGAATACATAACAGTCTACATACCTGGCTCCATCCGTAGAACCTTCCAGTACAGGTACAGCTGTATGGCATTCAGAAATGCTGAAATTAGCACTACAAGAGGATTGTTATCTGGGTCAGGTATAGGAACAATCATATATGACTTGCATACTTGTAGGAACTGAAATACATTTTGTTATTTTGGAAGTGGTTTGATACTTTAAGCTTCAGTGATGATGACAAGTGCCTGTATTTACACATTTTATATAAATGACATGAAACCTGATACCCAACTCCTGAAATTAAATCAATTCACTGCATGATAAAAGTTCAGATTATATTGGATTTTATTTAGTTAGGTACTATGTTTAATTAATAACACATCCCCATAGGAAAGGTTATGTTATATCAAAGGAAATTTGCATAAAGTGCTTCTCAAAGAGACAACACCACCAATAGTTTAACAACCAACCCCCCAACTGATCACTTTTAGGACTCTTACAAACAGTATTATATAATGTGGGAGTGCTGTGCTCTGGTTCTTGATGCTCAGAATCTGCCATCTTCTGAACACATGGGACAGTAAGCCTTGTCATGAGGGGGATGGGATAGTAACATTTTTCACCAGTTTCCAACTTTTCATAGAGAGTAAAGTGAAATTTTAGAGATGTTGGTATGATATACATACTGATACAGCATACGAGTCTGCCAAAAAGTATAAGTAGCTGAATTTGTCAGTAACGAGTGTTGGCTGATGCTGTTAAACTGATTAAAAATATTAACATGTAATGTACCCACCATTGAAGGTGAGGTCCATGTTGTGGAAAGTTGGTGGTGTTTCTCATAGCCACATGCTGAGCCACAATAATGGGACCCTAAGAAAAAAAATGCCTGTGTTTTTGTGTTAATAAGAGAGGTAAAAGGAAAAGAAGTACGGGAATGCCTTCATGATATCCTCCAATAAGAAGTGAGTAAGATAGGCCCAGGACACAGCCGCCATGGCATAGGCTTTTAGTTTCATCAAGGAAAGGTCTCGATCAGTAAGAGATTGGTAGACTATTTTGATTGTGGTGACAGTCCATCATGAGATAGTGGCAGCTGAAATGACTATGGAGCCCTTGAAAGAGAGGAAGAGATACTTCTAAACCTCTTTTTTTCTTTTGGATGCCTCAAGATAGAAACAGAATGCCCTCATAGGGCATTAAAGTCTATCTGTATCATCCACAGCACAAATTCAACTGAGAGGAGATTTATATTGGTAGTGGACCTATGAAAGGTAATTTAGTTTTGGCTAAAAATCCCAGCTGAGAAAGGAGGGAAAATGAATCATAGTTCCTATTAGACCAGAGACAGGTAGTGTTGAAAGATAAGGCATGAATCTCACTTTGTCTTCATGTGGAAGCAAGGGTGAATAGAAAGTCTTGAGAGTGAGGTCCAGAAAAGGATGCCTCAGTCGATTACTCATAGGGGGTTTAGTTGATAACCATAAAACACAAGAAAGATTCCATCTAGGTATAAGCAAGCATGAGATAGGTCTCTGCAGCTCAAAATAATTAATAAGATCAGCAAGGTACAAATCCTAACCATCTGCTGTGCCTTGAGAGAATTTAAGTGTGTTTGAAATAGCAGCTCTAAAACCCTTGATAGTGGATACTGATCATCTTTTGTTCCCAAAGAAGAAACAAAAGGGACTTAGCAATAGAAGTTAGAGAGGAGCAATGTGTTTCCTACTGCACTAATCACAGAAGATTCTCCATCTGGCATCATAGACCTTGGATGTCAAAGCGCTCCTGGACTGAGGAGGTGATCTCCATCTTGAAAGGTTTGTCAAGAAGAAAACAGTTTAAAGGGGCGAGGTTGATTATAATGTGAAACTTTCCACTTTGATTGGTAATTAGGAAGATGTGGGAATAGAAGCTGGGTGACTAATCATTCAGAACCCTCTCAAATGCCCCTTTTTGTAAAAGGTTGTGCACTTCCTCCCTCAGTTTACCCAGATTGGATTAGTGACTAAAGATGGGGGTCATGGATAGAGGAAGTAGTTCCCAAAACTAAGTCCTTAGGGCTGTCCCCCTTCCCATTTCAGAAAACAAGGGGTGTATGAAAATTGCCTTCTTCCTTTCCAGGTACACTAAGAACCTCTCTTTTTCTGTTTCTGGGAGAATGATTGATGAGGAGGTCTAGTCTGAGGTTGTGGATTGGACTGGGCTGTGTTTGCTTGAAGAACTTGGCAGAAGTTCCTAGCCAGTTGTGATGGGCCAGGAGTAGATGTGGCGGCTCTATGTTGATGATCCAGCAAGTCTTGAGAAACCACAGTAGGAATGAGGCCTCCAAAGAAAGCCAAAGCTTCCAGTGGAGCAGCCCTAAGGTCTATACTGTAGTCTAGTAAGGCCTTTAAGGAATCCAAAGCAACATCATGGTGAATGTGTACAAGTTCTGCCAACAAATCCAGAAAGTTCATGCCAAGACATCTTGGCCACAGCTTCCAGCATATGTTGAAGGGTGGCTAGGATCAAGGAGGCCTCTCTCAGCATACTAAAAGAAGCAGCTAAGAAAATGCCAGTATGTGAAGCTATGGTGACAAATAGTTGGAGTTTCTGTTCCATGGCTTCAGTGTCTTTTACAGAAAGTTGTGATAGGCCCCACTTTAAATACCCACCTTGGCTGCACCAGCATCAAGTTGGGGGAGGTTTCAAAGGTCACTTTGGGGATTGTCCCAGGTAGCTGGCACAAGAGACCAAAGGTCCCTACGTTGAGGAAGGAGGAGAAAGTATGGTTGTGGTTGAGCCCATGAGACCTTTTCCAAACTGGAAAGGATCTTTTTGACCATATGCCAGGTGGTTTGGGGCAAAAATCAGTGGAAAGAGGCATTAGACTTTGTTTATCACCTTATCAAAAAGACCATACCTCCTCTTCCACATCTAACAGAGAAGAAAGAGCAGGTAAAAAAAGGCATCAGTAGTGCTTCCTCCACATCAAATTCATCAGAGTCTACAAGAATGGAGATAGTATCAACATGGACACTTTGAGGTGGAGAGTTTAAGTCCCTAAGTTGTGAAGCAGGGCCTCTGCTAGGCTTAACATTTGTCGCCAAATCTGAAAGAATTTTGAAAGTGGCACTATTTTTTACTGGCTGGCGAAAGTTGCTGGCGACAAATTTTTATGAAGTAAATTTTTAATTTTTCATTGCTATAAGCAACTTGGGCCACTTAATACCTGTTTTCACTATCTGCGGCAGTCAGTGGATCATGTCGGTAGATGATGAACAGGACATTATTCGAAGACGATAGCAGCTATTAAATGTGATTAGTAGGAAGTAAGGAATGACCCGGGGATATACTCTATTGTTGAACAGGTAGGCAAAAAGATTTAGTGTTATTTGCACGTGTTGTTAATTTATATTTATTGCAAACTGTGAGTGAGATGCACTTGGGACTGCTTAGTGTTTTAGGGATTATTTACTTAGATAACACGTTTTTGTTGTCTGAACTTAACTGAGTAACACAGGATGCCACTACAAGGATGCCAATCGTTGACTGTAAAGGACTCAAGTGGTTTATATCAATGAAAAATGACAAATTTACTTTATAATACAAGTCGGTATCAAGCACAGAGAATATGGCTAATATAGCTCTGAAAAACAAAGATTTATATCCAGCTGAATCGGAGGTAGCTACTGGGTTACTTGTTGCCCCTATATCTACTGCAGACTGAGAGGGGGTTCAGATGCCAGAATCTGATCAAAACAAACTTATGAAATTCTATGGGTATATCTACTCTGAAAAATTTTATGAGAATTTCTACTGATGGGCACATTGTTGAGATTTTTTGTTTCAGGAAGGCATTTAAGAAATGGTTATGAAAAAAATGTGGTGGATATTGATGAAGTGTCAGTGACATTGTTCACAACGACTAAGCAGCATTTTGTATAATCACTTATAAAGAAACATTCTTATTCATTCTTGCTTTTCATGTGCTATACACTGAACTTCACGTGTATATAATGGTACTGTTATATTTATTAATAATTATTTTTGTGCTTTGAAATGTAATAAAAACATGTAAAAACAGTTTTAATGTCATGTTTATATAGATTAAAAATAGGGTCAATATTTTATTACGCATACACTGAAGTCCATTCATCATGGGATAAAATGGCTCCTATGGCTGAAAAGTGGCTCCAAATTTTTAAATTTGGTGAATTTCATGGCGCAAAGAAAAATATTTCCAAGGGAGGCTCTGTGTGAAGAGAGTATAGGATCATTCTGTGTTAAGCCCTGTACTTCAACACAGTGAGTTGGGGGCTGAAGGAATAGTATTTGCAGGGGAGAGATGAGAATGTCTGTCTGTCCTGGATGAGGTGATGCCTCAAGCCTTCTTCCACCCAGTTATGAGGTGATGGTAGGACTCAAGCCACAAAATCAAGGACCCTGAGATGGAGGACCCCAAAACTATATGGATTCATTGAGATAATAAGAAAGGTGGGGATGCTGATTCAATTCCCTAGCCTAGTCTGAACCAACTGATTAGACTCCCAAAGTTTTTCATAATGAGGTGGTAAAGGGTAGAGAGGGGCAGTCTTGTTCAAACCATATCCCCATAGAGTAAAGCCATTGTACAAGATAATACAGGATCACAGATGCATCACTCAAAAAGCTGTGCTGATCCCTCCCATGGGGAGGGTTTGACTCACTACCTCTTAAGGGGTGGGAGTAATGCATCTCCTTCTCAGTGGGAGGCAGTGATACACTATATCATCATGCTATAGTATAAGCAGTTATATCTCCTCCTCAATGGGAGGTAGCACTATGCTACAAGTTCAGTGGTGCATCTTCTCATCCGTGAGAGGTAGCGACATGCTACTAGATGGGCAGTGTGTCTCCTTCACAACAGGAGACAGTGACATACTGGAGGGGTGTGTGTCTTCCAGTCAGAAAAGACAAGGTTCTTGCAGAGCCCTGAGGGTTCAGTAAGAGAGAAGCCAGAAATATCAGATGAAGAAGGAGAATGAAGTTTTTCTTTTGTTGATATTTGTCACCAAGGTAGCTCATCTTGTTCGTATGCAGTGCATACACAGTACACCCCTGTGTTCTCTATGCATGTTGTAAACAGTAGTAAAGTCTACCTGTCTTTTTTCTGTGTAAGAAAGGGATTTCTCGGTGAATCGTTGCTGCAAATAGTGGTGGCATGTTAAGGGGCTTGATAGTAAGGAATCAATTCAATTTTTTTTCATGGGTCGGTGGTTCTTCCAGGGGTTTTCCAGGGTTCTTCCTCCTCCAGTTATACTGGCCACCATGTCTATCTTGTGCTGAAAATGGCGTTAAACCCCTACAACAACAACATTTTTTCTTCATTCGAATAGTAACTGACAGTATACTGTTGTGTTGATCAAAGGATACATGGAGCTACAGCTACATAGTAGACCAACATAGTGTGAAATGTTCCAGCAGCAAACATTCCAGCATAGAAAGGAGATGGCCATCTGGAAAATAAAATTTGTACTATGCATAAATATCTGAAAAATATTATTTGCACATAATTTCAAATTATTTGCTACAAGTATGTCAGTATTGTCCTACAGTTCCTGTAACATCTTAGTGTAATGATGAATAGATAAGTTTATTTCTGCCATTTTATTTTCAACTTATGATGAAACTATTCACTTCAAACTGTTTCAGATACTTAATTACTTCTCATGTGGATGGATTCCTTCACCCATTTAAACATGATGACCATTTACTCTATTTCATACAATTTGGCTAATGATAATGATGATGATGATAATGATGATGACTTAATAGAGTGCTTAATCTTTTAGAAAAGTTCTATGCACTTTACAACATCGGGGGCCCCGAGCGGCCGAGCGGTCTAAAGCGCTCTCCGTTACGGATCACTGCCATCTCACCTCTGTCTGCATTGGTTCGAGTCTAAGATTCGGCGAATGTGGATATGTGAGAAAGCTTGCCAGTAGCTTCTCGTAGGTTGGTGGTTCTTTCCGCGGATTTCTCGGTTTCTTCCTCCACCATTAATACTGGCTGCCATGTATAACCTATCGTGTGCTGAAAAATGGTGTTAAGCCCCACAACAACAACAACAACAACAACAACAACTTTACAACATCAAGTTAACTCATTATGGGATAAGAACAGTTTGCATATACAAAACACATAACACATGAAAATGTATCAAAAACACAGGGAATCAGTTCAAGAATCATTAGGTTTTAGTCCTTCTGAACTTGTTTTTGGACATACTGTCTGTGGACCACTGAAGTTTGTAAAAGAGAAACTTCTTACAGCCAAGGCTTCAGAGATTACTCTTCTTAATTTATGTCTCTAATTTTGAAAATAAGCTGTCAAGGCATGTCAGGTAGGAAGAAATAATCTTCACTCTACCCAACCAAAAATTAAATTAAGGTAGGACAAAACTGCAAAGGAAAGAAATTTTGAGCATGGTGATAAAGTTCTGGCTCTCTTGCCCATAACTCAAGATCCTCTTCAATAAGTATTATGGTCCTAATAAAGTTAAAAAGTAAATGATGTAAATTATATCATCTTGGGTATCAGAAACAGAAAAAACTCTGCCATATAAATATGTTAAAAGAGTATGTTGATAAAGATAGCCCTGTTAATCAATCAATTTTGTTGTACCTGTCCCACAAACTAAGGATTTAAACAATGGTATGCAACCAGACTCAAGTGATTTTGGCATAACCAAATCTTCAGATTTCAGATATAATGAACAATTTGGACCAGAAACTTTCGTATCAACAGCCACAAGAAAAGAATGATTTAAAGCAGCTATTGCATGAGTATCAGCACTTGTTTCCAGATGTTCCAACCTGAATAAATAAAATCTACCATGACGTTAAAATTGTAGATTCTAAAACAGCATCCTTACAGTATGAATCCTCTCAAGCTGGAATTTTTGAGAAAGGAAACGCATAATTTGTTGGTGAATGATTGTATTGCACCAAGTAAAAGTAACTGGAGTTTGCCAGTTATTCTTTTGCCAAAACCAGAAAATACTTTCTGTACGTATACTGATTATAGGAAAGTGAACAGTGTAGCCAAAACAGATTCATTTCCAATACCAAAAATCGATGACTGCATCAACAAAATTGGAAATGCAAAAAATGTGTCACCAAGTTTGACCTGTTGAAAGGATTTTGGCAAATTCCATTTACAGACAGAGCCAAAGAAATTTTGGCTGTTTCAACTCCACATGGACTCTACCAATATTTGGTATGCAAAATTCTCTCTCAACATTCCAGTATTTAATGAATATGGTAACACCTGGTATAGACGGCTGTGTTGCATACATCAATGATGACATTATAGTGACATCCAGAAAGATTACCTGGAAAATATCTGGAAGTTCTTTGCTCAGCTAAGTGAGGCAAATTTGACAATTAAAGTAAAAGTGAGTTTTGCCACGAGTGTGATACGTTTTTAGAACATACTGTGGGACACAGTTAAGTTAAACCTGTAGAAGTCAAGGTTAAAGCCATGTCTGAATTTTCAGTGTTTATCAGTAAAAAGCAACTGATGCGATTTTTGGGTATGGCTGAATATTATTGGAAAGTTTGCTTCAATTTTTCCATTAATTGCCGAAACCCTGACAAATTTGTTGAGTAAGAAGCCCTAAGTTGTACTGGTGTCAGCAGGCTTTCAATAAATGAAAGGCCATACTTAGGAATGCACCAGTTCTTTCAACTTCAGATTTCAACCAATCATTTAAAATGTATGTTGATACAAGTGATGTAGGGGATGGTGAAGTATTAATTCAAGAATGCCAAAATGGTGTTGATCATCCAGTGTGCTATTTCTCAAAAAAAACAAACAAACACCAGAGAAATTATTCCACAATTGAGAAGTAGTGTTTGGCTTTAATTTTGGCTTTGCAGCATTTTGAAGTGTATATCAATTCAGCTCCTCCAATTATTGTATTCAGTGATCACAACTCCCTAACTTTCATCAACAAAATGAAAAACAAAAATCAGACATTGCTGAGGTGGAGTTTGATCTTGCAAGAATGCAAACATCAACATTAGGCATATCAAAAAAAGAACAACCTGATTGCAGATGAACTTACAAGGGTAGTCAAGGAATATTATTCCCATTCGGTGAATATAGTTTAGAAGAACAGAATATGGTGATAGATTCTGAACGATATACAATGCTTTGAAAATGTTGGAAAAATACTCAAGTTCATATCAACATGCTTCCACTTTAAATTTTATCATTGTTGTATTACTTTAATGCCTTGTCTCTTTTCATGGAATGGCAATCCTTTTCTTAAGTACATGTATGATTCACAATTTGTAGCATGTCCAAAAGTGATAAAAATGATCCCTCCACACACAGACTTCAGACATCTCAAATACTTGAAAAAAATAAAGGAGCTTAAAAAAAATTTCTTATCAATCAATTAAAAATGGAAAGTTAATAAAAATTACTGTTATGTCTGCAGATATGGTGCAAGTATGTAATTATTAAGAGTGTGTTATCAGTATGGGTGTAGCGATTGATCAAAATATAAAGACCGTTTCCATATCAACACCCATACTTATACAAGAGGTGAAGAATCGATACAAAATGACACTTACCTTATACAACATAATTTAATTCTATTAGTCGTTTGCCTCTTGATTCTTTAAACTGAGAATTCATTTGAGGCAACCATAGCAGGCACATGCACTCATTCTGGTAGTAGAAAAAAAAACTATTGACAACACCAACGTGCCTTCTACAAATGAACATAAGATGACTAACTTGTGTGATTTAAAATCTGCCCCTCCTGCCAATTTCATGCTAATTATTTTATCAAACCAAAATATTCAGCCAGTGAAAACATATATCTATGTAAAGAAGACATTTCAGATTTGTTTCCCATGCATGATTTAAATATGTTACTCATCATTTAATAACAACTTTAATGTGAAGTGTCTCTGTTTCTTCACATCTTGTCTACTTGAATCGAATTTAAAGGCTAAACTTCCAGTCTGTCACACACTGAAATATGTTACACTCAGTTCTGATTGGTGGTTACTGTTTGTTCAAGTTGAGGGTAAAACAATAACCACCAATCAGAACTGTATCGTAATCACTGTGTGGCACACTGTAAGTGTTGGTATCCAAACTTAATCCAAATAGATACAAAGCAACAAACATGTGGCTGTTAAATGTGCTGTAAAGTATTTCAATTGTACATGGGGAAACAAGTTTGAAATGTCTCTTTTCATGATGAAATATGTAATCAGCAACTGACTATGCCAAAAGGATAAAAAGAATTAACACAGAATTGGTAAGGGGACAGATTCCAACCCAAATGAGTTATAGTAGCCTTGTTAATTTTGTTGAAAGGGAGCAGGTATTGTCAATAATTTCCTTCATCACTGACAGAAACAAGTGCATCTGTTTGTTTTTGTGTGTGTGTTTGTTTTGTGTGTGTGTGTGTGCGTGTGTGCACGTGCATGCATGCATGCGTGTGTGTGTGCATAAGTGCGTGCATGTGTATAAGGCTGCCTACCAAAAAAAAAATTCAGTCAGGAACATTCAGTTTTCAGGAACAATCAGCAGTTTTCAGGAACACATTATGAGTACATGCAATGTCAATTTTTACATATAAAAACAAGACAATAATTAAATTATAAATTTACCAACATTAACCAGTACTTGACTTTTTAGGCTGTATTTCCTCCTTCCTATGTACACAATATATGCATCATAAAAACATGTAATTTGTTCTTTTTTACATCACTTCTTTTTATTTACATATGTATATTTGATTTGTGTTGAAGCATATTTCTTGCATGCAAGGCTGTAGCATGACTTCAGCTTTTTCAGCTCTTTTTCATTGTATGAACTGTTTCTTGATCTAGAATTCACGACAATAAGGGCCTCCAGCCTATCCACACCAAGAGAAGCTCTTTGATCTGTTTCCGTAGCACACAGCTTAAAATTCTTTCACAGTGTGCTGTGTGGAACTGCTTACAAGTTTAGCATTAGCATTGGCAAATGTTGTAACAAAGCCTTGCCTTCTTCATCCTTTAACTGCGGCATAGCTCCCATGTTCCATCCACAGTTTCTCTTAAAGCTGCAGAAATTTACCAAAATAGTTTTTGTAGGAGGAAAACATATAACTTAAAAAGAGATGATTTTTAAAAAAAAACAATAAAGATGAAACAAAAAAAAAATGGACAACAAGCTAGGGAGCATCTTGACTCTTAAAAGTAGGAGAGCAAAAATCGTAAATGTTTACCCCATTGTGCCCCAGTTGAATCAAACATGTACCTGCAACCATTAATGACAAATAATGCACTTACCAGTAAGAAGGAATCATTTATCCATCTACACGTTATTCCACAAGCAGATTTCCCTGTAGCATATCCTTCCACTACTAACAGCAACACTTGCCATATTTCCAAGACAGTAAATATAAATTTTCCAAGAAATCGTGAACGAGATAAGTTCAGCACATGGCTATCTGCTAGGGTCTGTAGTTCGAGGGTGTAATTTTACAATCAATATTAATCAAAATACCAGCATGTCACAAACAGTTTCACCTCCTCCAAAGAAAAGGAGAGTTATATATGATAGTGACACAGATCTCTAATTAACCACGAATAATCAAATCACGGTCATTCATGCTACATGTAACTCTTTGCTACGGCCTATATAGAGCAACTGCCTTGGCCACCATGTGAAACTGAAATGTCAGCTAGTCAAACATCGCAAAATGTGAAAGTCTCTTCTTTCCTTTTATTTCTAAAAAAAGAAGGCCAAATTGCAGAATACTCCTGTTTGAATCTTTGAAGGCAGTACTTATTTACAGGATGCTGATTGTCACTGCACATTTTGCCATCGTTATTATTCAGACATTCAGCTTCAAAGTCACTAGATCTAGAAGTGCTGTGAGAATTGGTAATCTCATGTGATTTAACCTACTGTGTTGTTAAAAATCACTTAATTTCTTTTAAAGCAAATCCAATGAACATTAAGGAACCAAAAATTATGGTCTCTGGTTGATAATCACCAAGATCTAAAGACAAAATATGAACTATGCCTAACCAAAATAAAATTTCAAATGTAGCTATCATTAGCTATATGAAATATAAAAGAAGTGATTCCACTGGATTGTTTAAATTAACTGACCAATCACAACACACTGCACTGTTTCGGAAGTTAATTGCAGTCACTAGCTTCTCTTGAAAAATTGATAGTTCCAATTTACTCGAGCAAAATTAATTTATAGTGTGGTTCATTGATTGGTGGAATACAGCAATGGAATTACTTGTTTTGGGGATGCCTACTTTACAGTAATAGCAAAACAAATGGTATCGATATTTGTTAAATTTCCGGAACATTTCTATCTTTCTTGAAACAATGTAATTTAGACAGCAATTTCAGAATAGTTCTGGTGAAACTGGAACAGTAGGCAGCCCTATATATGTATGTATGTATGTATGTATGTATGTATGTATGTAATGGCACTGCATTACAATAACAGTTATGTGCTGCCATTTAAAAGTGAAGTTCTAAAATTGTAAAAATAACTGCACAAAAAAAACCCATGCAAACATAATGAAGAGTCCGTTTTGCTTGTCTGAGATGAAGTGATGGTTCATGTGCTTCCACATATTTTCTGCAGACTGTTATAAATGCTGTCAAAGACAAATTCGCTGACTGTGTATCAGATCAAGGTATGATTTGCAAGGTACGATTTGCAAGGTACGATTTGCAAGGTACGATTTGCAAGCTGATCCATACAATACAGAGCCAGGCAAATACAGATCTTAATAAGACCTCTATATGCAGAGCATGACTTTACAATCTGCTCCCCAACCTGTAGTATTGATAGTTCATAAACAACAACCAGTAAACAATTACTCAGTCTTACTTAATGAATCTAATCCAGAATTAAACCTGGAATTAAATTTTAAAAATCCTTTTTCTCTGGGTAATTGCCTATGTCAATATAACAACCGTATACAGGAATATTTTAAAATTTTTAACATCTTTAAAGCACATTCCCAGTAAACATGCAAGAATTGACCCATAATTGTTGCTAAATTTGTACAAAGGCACAACATGCATAAAATATTCAGCAGTGTTATTTTCATTGAGGAATGAGTTAATTGCCTGAACATAGTTCACATATCCTGAATTTAAATGTGTGTATTAAAAAAGAATAAAACAGTCCACAAGTTAAGTTGTAAATACTAAAACATTCACGCTGCATACAAAAAATGGACTCTTTCTTCAATGAAAACCACATGCCTTCCTTACTTGTATGGACTGTACCTGCAGACATGATCCAGCCTGTGACTGCTTGTGATGATCTGTTTCAGGAGGTAGCCCAATCCCACAAGGAACACAAAACCCTGGTAGCCATGCCCAACAAAGAGTGCAGCAATGATGCACAACATGTACACAATCCCACACACAAGAAGCCACCAGTACCATATATACATTGGCCCAGATAGGCTCTCCTTACCCAGCAATAGCCGCTCAAACAATTCAACCACTTGCCGTGTCCTGTAAGACAGTAAACATATGACTTGGAAAAAGAATTACATGGCGAAAAGTTTTGTGTTGATTGGTTTTCATGAGTAGTGCTACCTAACCATAAACTGCCAAAGGAAGGTTCACTGCAAAGTCAGGTCACGTGTGTGATTACTATTTTTATAGAAATTTTTTAATGAAATAAGTCAACTAATGAGTAATAAAGCTTATGAAACCCTGTTGTTTTCTTTGTCTAGGTAAAAGTTTACAGTACTGGCATGACCTGTTGTTTTCTTTGTCATGGTAAAAGTGTACAGTACTGGTATGACCTGTCGTTTTCTTTGTCGAGGTAAAAAATATGCAGTATTGGTATGACCTGGTCTTTTCTTTGTCCAGAAAAAAATATGTAGCACTGGTACAACCTGTTGCTTTGTTTGCTGAGGTAAAAAAAATAAACCGTCAATGATCCAAGTATCTGGATGTTAAAAATAATCACTTTTCCATCTGTCTGGTTAATTCATGTACTAATGAAAATTATAGTTTTCAGAATACTCTTGGAAAAGTATTTTCTAAACTATCATGATTGTGCATCACTGAATCCAGCAAGTATAATGACTAGGTAGGAAAATCAGGTTGCATAATATCCTTGCTTGCTAATAAAAGAGCACCTGTATGATAATGTTTCAATGTTCTTTTCAAGTATATGTTGTTTTTGTTGTTGTTGTTGTAGGGTTTAACACCATTTTTCAGCACAAGATAGGCTTTACATGGCAAACAGTATCAATGGTGGAGGAAGAACCTGGGAAAACGAGGGAAAGAACCACCAACCCACAAGAAGCTACTGGCAAGATTTCTCACATACCCACAATGGCCGAACCCGAGACTCAAACCCACGCAGAAAGAGGTGATCCATAACAGTGAGTGCTTTAGACCACTCGGCCACTCGGGGCCCCTTCATGTATATGTACTACTATTGGTGACAAGTCTGGATGAAAAACAAGTTATATTTTAGTAAATTATGTTTTACATATAATACTTTATTGCATTTGGATAACTTTCTGTGCTACTTCTGAATCCAGCCCTCCCAGAAAGAGTGTGTGTGTGTATATGTATGTATGTGTGTTAACTCTTACAGGTTAACTCCCCTTTCCACCTGTTAGGTGGCTGCTGGTATATCCAGTTTAAACCAGTTCTTTTTTTTTTTTACTTGAGCATGACCTTAAAGGACGCTTGCATTTTGGATAAGGGTGGGAGGGATTATCTGTAATGTGATCAGGTAAATATTATAGAAGAAATATAATTTCCTAAATAATTCAGGTTTTTTTTTAGCAAATGCATTGCCTGATAATATTGCACTAGCAGAATAAGTAAGAGGAGGAGGAAAAGTTGAGCATCCTTCTTCTACCTTAGTTATCCAGGAGCTTGCATGCTCTAATAATGGATAAGATGTTCCTAATGCTAGTTTAGCAAAATGGGAGAACTTAGTTATACAACTGAGGAGATTATTATGGGATTTTTCACATAATTGGTCTCGCCTTTAAAGAGTTACCAAGGCAAATCCAGTTAAAGTGGCCAAGACCACCTGATTACAAGGTTGTGCTGTCATGCAGAGAGTGGTTGCTGTCTGTGTGGCTACCATTGGCCTGATGAGGTTCAGTACTCTCCTAGACAAGGCCATGTCCCACAGATAAAAGCTGGAGAAAGTAGTCTAAGCATGCCATCCAACTGACTCCACTGTGTCTAAATGGAGATATTACATTCGAATGCCAGACTCATGGAAACTGCACGCATTTCCTGACCCGAGATTTTCTCAAGGCATACCAGTTTCTGATTTTATAACTCCCTTGCGGTGTTATGTCTTGGCAGAAAAAGCCTAGTCCAGCCATTGTGAATATTCTCTAAATACTGCAGATAATATCTGAGAGCACGTACAGGATCATGGAGCTTCACCTCTCTAGATATATTGAGGTGAGGAGACAAATAGTTATTTGTCGGTTGCCTATTGACGGCAACCTGTTTATGGCAATGAAACCAGGTTATGTCATTACGAGAACTGATCTGTCGAAATGGAACTGCATGTATGGATGTGGATGACGGGTTCAAACGTGGATAAGTTAAACCATGTCAACACCCAGAAAAGATTCCATTTTGGGAAAAAAGTGAGTGAGCATGGTCTGGATAGATCCAGGATTTGTCCCATTTTATTGGGATGATCAGAACTCTCTGGCAGTTCATGTCCCTCACTTACTGGACTACTTTTGGTATCAGAACTGATGGAGGGAAGGTGTAGGCCCACATTCCTTCCCAGTGGACTGATAGAGCATAGACTGACCATGCTTCTGGGTCCAAAAAAGGGGAGAAGAGGGTTGGCAATTTATTGTTTCACCTTGTCATGAAAAGATCTATTATAGTGTGACCCCATATGGTGCAAACTTGACTAAATGTGGAAGAATGGAGAAAACACTGAGTGCAGTAGTTTTCCTCTCCTTTAACAATGAGTCAGCTAAAATGTTGAGCTATCTGGTATGTGGCAGACCTGAATATTTATCTGGTGTTGGGCACAAACACCAAAGGTAATCCCATAGTATGACACGAAAGTGTGGTGATTCTGTCCCTCCCTGTTTTAGAAGGTACATGACCACTACTTAAGTGTTTGACAGTATCAGGACTGTATGCCCATGCAAACAATCTACCCAGTTGTTGAATGCACTGAAGATGGCTTTCATTTCCAGGAGGTTGTTGTGAAGAGCCATCTCTTGACATATCCACTTGCTACTGACCATCATAAAGTCCAGTAGCAAGTGTGTTCACCAACCAGGCAGACAGGCATCTGTACAAATTGTGATTACCAGTTGTGGATTTTTTGAGGTGTACTCATACTGTGAGTCACATCCTGTCTTGCTACTGGAGAAGGAAAATTTGGATGTGGGTCGATATCCTAGTATTTTGATCTAGAGAATGGCCTGTGAAAGGTGGCCATTGGGATAGAAGGGCCATTTGTAATCGGCATGTATAAAAGTGGCCATGGTGTAACAAATCTTCCACTGCACTGAACAGGCCAAGGAGGTGTGGAAACTCCATCCCCAATGTAAATGTTTTGTTTGAAATCCTCTTCGGTGCTGAGTTTCAATACATGTCTCAATCTGCCACTAGACTTCATCACCAGAGTAAAAGATTTATCTCCTTCTGTAGTATGTCCGCCTTCATGGGATCACTTCAGGTTTCCATCATGAAGGGGGACGTCAAAAGCGGAGAAGGCCGGAAAAATGATATTCTTAGGCCCTCTGACAGGACATGGATCAACAGATTGTTTTGCTGATAGAGACTGATCAAAGGCTAATGAAAATGGAGAAGTCTGGTGCCCACAGGTGGGGCACCAGCAGGTAGGGTAAAATGTAAGTCACTGACGCGTGGCAAGAGGCATGGAGGAGGAAAACTTCTCTATCTCCTCTCCTTGTCTGGTGGCAAGTAGTGGTGGTGTCTAACTCCTATAATTTGTCTGGCCATGGCTATTCAGTGAGGAAGCTGATATAACGTTCCTCACTAGCTTGGAGGTGGCATTGAAGACTTGGCGATCCACTTTATAACAAAGTGGTAAAGTCATGCCAAAAGCAGAAACATCCTTGTCAAAATTAGGTATTTCCAAACAATATGCATCTGAGTGCAACTTGCACCAGTAGGACAAGAAGCTAGCTGGCAACTGTCTCATGGGAAAAAAAGGCTTTTGCATTATCAATCATAAATTTTTTCTGAGCGATGTCTGGTCATTTCTGCAACTTTTGCTAACTGAGGCAATGTCCTAATTGATGGCCTTTTGTCTTCATCAACAGATGTTTTGACCTTGTAGGCACATATAATGGTAACTGCAAGCAGCTATTCAGATGTCTTCTGAATCTTCATGTGGGGTGGAGGGGGCATCCCTCCCAGAAGACATGTCAGAGATTCTGAAGTGGAATGTAGGCTCAGTACCTCATGCGGAGAAGAAATAGATATAGCTCTTTTTTAGTGACCCCTGAGCTGTTTTCTAAGGACATTAGACCATATATTCTCTGTCCACACAGCACACACTTTAGAAGTGTAAATGTATGCACAATATAAAACATTTATACTTACTGTACTACTGAAAAGAAAAGTGGATGACCAAATTTAACTTAAACAATTTAAAGAAATAACTTGTCCAGAGGATATCCTAGCACATGGAGCGAAAGTGAGAAACTGATTTAAACCAGTAGCCTCCTAGTGGGTAGAAAGGGGAGTTAACCTGTGATTGTTGCTTCCCTTTGTCATATATATATATATATATATATATATATATATATATATATATATATATATATATATATATATATATATACAAACACACATATATATATATATATATATATACGCACATACATACTGCAATGGAAAAAAAAAGATAATAACCTGCTTACATATTTAATTGGTTTATATCACACAAGTTAATCTACTTAATGAGAATAGAAATTCATATACATGACTGCTTCATCTACCTTTGGATCTCTCCAGTGGTAAATATAAACGAAGCCTGCAACCACACATAGCCTTGCTATATCGTTGATGGCCATTGATTTTACATTAAAGTTATCCCTTGATTAATTCTGCCAACTATCTCAATATGAAAGGCTATTTTTCTTTTCATCAGTACCTTTAACAAGCTCAAGACTGTTTAGGGATCTGCTTGATCAAGAGTTGTGGGGCATGTTGGCAGTTTTCACTGTTGCCTGCTGAAGTAATGCTATATCCTATTTTGGCTAAATTATTCCTTTCATACACTCACACATGATATAAGTATGAATGAACCTTCATATTATATTCTTTGTAAAGTCAATGCTTGCAACATCAAAATGTAATAAAATTAAATTCTTTTCACCATCATGGTGATGGCATCCATTAATAAACCACTCCCTTCTTTGTCATAGTTTTCAAGCATATATGTGTGCATCAGCATTTAATGGCACATCAGCACAATAATGGCTATATGATGTCAATTAAAATCAAAGATCCAAAAACATATCTTTTAGTTCACACTGGTTGAGGTTAATCATGCAGGAGGTACATGTATGCATGAGTCCGGTATACATGTCCTATATGCATGAGTCCAGTGTAAGTATCCTCTATTCAGGAGCCCAGTATATGTGTCCTATAAGCAATCAGTACAATACCACCTCATCTGTGATTTGTTGTATATGAGGGATGACACTCTTCAATGATAGGTTGGTTCTTGAGAAGGTGTAAAATTGGTTTGTGTGGTATGATCAGATTCACAAGATGCCTGGGCAGGTTATGGCATTTTATCATGAGAAACAACTTACTGGAACTTGTGGTAGTGTCTGGTCAGATTTATAGAGGTGTGTAGTCCTATGTCTGGGAAAGATCTATGGATGTGTAGCCATGTTGCATGGAAAGGTAATGGCACACTATGGCAAGAGAAACTTACTGGTACTTGTCATGTTGTCTTGCCAGATCTAGGGGTGTGTAATCCTTGTGGTTTTTTGTCTGTAATGCTGACATTCCCAGACGTCTCAAGAGGATCCAGCTGCCATGCTGATAACCTTCCCTAGCACAGATGTGGAGTGGCGTGTTTCCTTCCCCATCAGGTAAGGAGGGGTCACATCTCTATCAAAATATAATTTAACACAGGTGCATATCATTAAATAAAATAATAGTAATTATCTTGGTAAGTTGCTTTTATACTTATTCGTCACATCACAGAATTTCTTCTTCTATATACCTATTTCTTACAGCATTGACTTTCCTGATGTCAAATCACAGAAAACTATAAATCTATTTGCTATATCATGGACTTTCTTGACGTCCAATCATAGAAAGCTGGATAAATCATTCCTCATCTAGAGTGATATGTGGTAAAAACAGAACAAAAATTTACTAGACAAATGAATAGTTAGAACAACTGAATAATGGAGAAGAAAAGCAGAGAAATATATAAGGATTATATAAATTTCATGTGATATTTAGAAAAAATGTTTGTTAAAATAACAAATTATTTAACTTTGAAGTTAAATGGCAAATTAATTAACTTAAAGCCTTGAAGAACATAACCTTTCAAAAAATTTTGTTCTACAACTGTCATTATGGGTGTTGCAAATGTTTCCAGAATAAATCCTCCCCATCATTAAGATGAAAGTACTTGGAAAAAATGCAAGGGCTTTTGTAAAACAAGAATAAAAAAGACAAATTTAAGTAAGCATCATGAATGTTGGTCACTTTTGCAATTTGCAAAGGCCTTGAGATGAGAATCAAAAAATACTGTATAAGCAGTTCTGAACCTGTGAGATTGGCTATGTGGAATTACTTTTATGTCTAACAAATGTTTTTCTTTACCTCCCAATAATTAGTATGAAGTTTCTCTTTTGCTTATTTTGTTAATTTGGTTCCTGATCTTCACTGTTTATTTTTTGCCTGGGTTATTGACTTTTATCATTTGGTTTTCAATAAAATTTACCTTATTATGAAATGAACAATCTCTCAAAGTAGAACTGCCTACCTGATATATTTTGAGGGGATTTGTTTTTCTAGGCAGCAAATCAGTCATCTTAGGTAGTCCTAATGATGGAATGATTGATTACACGCAAAATCGTTCATATCTGGCTGAAAATTTAGGGTGTCATTGTTCATCAAATTTTTTATAAGCTATAACTGCATGACCTGGATCTACCATTGCCTGAGAGATGCAGTAACATTTATTTTAAACATGTGAAGATTTCTTCTCTAAATTTCACAATTATTTTACATATGACAAGAGCTGTTCAAGTGATCTGCAACTTAGATACAGTAGTCCCCCTCCTGAACAGCCTCCCCTCACCAGCGGCCACCCGCTTCTTACAGCCGGAATCCCTTGACACCAACGAGCTTGTGTTCAAAAGTACCCCTCAAGAATGACCACCCCTTTAATGCAACCAGCGGCCAGCATATTAGTACAAAAATGTAAAATCTTCCCCTCACAAGTGGCCACTTTTTATTTCAAATGCATCCAGAACCAATAATTAATTCATATTGTGACGTAAGGTAAGTAATCAGATTATCTCTACCAGCGATACATGTCTCCCATTGTCAGGTTTCCGTTACTGAAAGAAGTGTTGACTAATGTACATGTGACACTAAGATTAATATTATATCATTATATATAAAAGCCAACGTTTGCAGGAAATGGGCTCAACAATGTTATACAGAGTTTTGGGCTTCACACATCTGTCGAGTTCTTCTCTTTGATGATTACAAACCAGACATAATTGTCAAGATCATAATATGGTCAGCATAGGCTAAAAATAGATTTTGTACATTAACACACACAGAGAAATTAACCTTGAACAAAACAGGGTACCAGACGAAGACCAAAAAATCACGTGACAGTACATTTATCGCTTCCTTTACAAAGAAAGCATTTCGTCCACTCTACATAAGTTTCGTCTGCATAATTAAATCACATACAGTTAGTAACATCCAAATAAATTATTACCAAACATCACGTATACAGAGACGTATTATTTTAGAAGAAAGTCGGTTATTCTACTTGACCACACTGTATGGAGTGGGGAGGGGGGACTTGCCTAACAATTTTAGGTAGAAAATACTCGAATGAAACAATTTTATGTTGAAAAGACTCAAAATAAAAAATGTCATAACCGATAAGGAAATTATTCAGCAGCTGTGGGAAAATGGAGCAAATGGAAAGAGAATTATATATGTACCAAGATTTAAATGACGTTTTTGAATGGTTTTGCAATGTGCATGACAACAATACCTGTTTGTATATCATACTTAGATCAAGAATAAGAACTATTAATGTATATTCAGTTGAAATAAGTCTATTCTTAAGACAAGATGAACCTTTTAACAATTAATGTTACTTTTAAACGAAGATATTAAAGGAAGATATTAAATGCTTTGAAGTATGTAGGTTTCTAACTACATACAGTACATATGCTTCTCACAAAAAATTTAGTCCCCCTCTGGAAAGGCCACCTGTCTTATAAGGCCACTTTCCCAGTGCAGAAGGGGTGGCCGTAAAAGAGGGGGACCACTGTACTAATAAAATTCAGCGTATTGAGAAGAAAAAGTACTCCCTCATCATATTGCTGTCTGTAGAGCATATCACCTAATATGTGACTGCTTTACAATCAGGTACATTATAAAGTACTCACTCATAATGCTGTCCAGATTACACCACTTAATAATGTGATTGCCTTATAATGAAGTACATTATACAGTACACCCTCATAATAATGCTGTCCATAGAGTACAGAGCTGCCAACTGTCCAGACTTGCAATCAGTGAAAAGAGGGATAAAAATTAGTGAATTCTGAATACAATTAGTGAAAAATTATACCATGACACTAGCTCCATCAACTTTGACGGTCAGTACCGAATTATATGAAAATCCCAAAATAAAACTAGAACATTATTTACACTGATTACATGTACAAATTTATTTACAGCCAAATTTACTGATATACCCAAACTTTATGCTATTTGTCATAATATGATGCTGTGGCAGACTTCCTCAAATGGGCTATGGCAAATTTGTTTTCACAGTTCAGGCTTCTTGCCAACTGTTTAATCTTGGTGACTAAAATGTTGCCAATTTTCAGCAGTTAAGGAGGCACTAAAGTTTGTCTTACTTTTCCGAACAATAGGAAATACTCTTTCAATGTCACTGTTGCTTATCTCCAATTGAGAAAGGCAGGTTGTATTCAACAAGAAAACTCCCAGACAATACTTCAGCACTGGTAGCTTGCAGGACTTGAGGAGGTGGCTTTAAGTACTCCAGAGCTGAAACCTGCTGCGGGTGCTGTTAATTTTTCCAATATCTATATGCTTTTTGCTAGCAGTGTGCTTTTTCACACTGTACATGTATGACAGTTAAACTGTAAGCAACAATACAAGCCCTGGTGTACATTCCCAATTCTAAAATTTGTGGCACACTACTGTGCAAAAGCATAATGTCCATAGATGTTTCATGGCTGAATGCAAGGTCAATTTTTTATGTACTCCAATCTATACTTCACTTTTCGTGGAATACATATATCATTTCCCTTGGAGGTGAAAACATTCTAACTGTAGTGTAGCTTAATTATGAAATAGTATTAATCCAGAAGATGAAACATCAAATGATTGATGCTTAGTGGTGCTGGTACACGCGCGGCAAAATATAACTCAAGCAAATTACAATATATGCTAATCTTTCAATATATCAAAAACTCCCCCACTCAAAAAAGCTGTCTTTGTTTAACAAAAAATTATAGTTACTACAAGCATGTACATGTGGATTTTTTTTAAAAATCAGTTGGGCCCCGGTTTTGTTCACAAGCACTGTAAAATTTCTTTTTGAAATAAAGATTATATATTTTACAATGCTTGCTACAGGGCAAACTGTAACAATTGGATATAGTTCTACTAACATCACGACTAGCAAATACAGGACCATTATTGGCATCAGTGACTACTGCTGCTATTTTGACTAGCACTTAACAGAATAAAGTTATTTCATTCCTGATTTAAGCAGATTGAGAATTCAGGAATTCATTAATTTTATGCATGTGGCGTGAATCCATGGATCGATATCGAGAGTTGTGAAATTCACACCAAAATCATGAGGACTGGCAGGTCTGAGAGCATACCACTTAATAATGTGAATGCCTTATAATGAAGTACATTATATAGTACTCTCTCAATATAAAGTGCATGACCCGCGCATAAGCCGACCCATAAGTTCAAGACTACATCACAAGATGCACAAAGTGAGTTCTAAATACATTTATTTCGGTAAATCACATTACTAAAATAAATATTATCTTCAAACTTGACAAAAATGAAAGTAAGAAAGCTAATTTATATGTTGAAATAAAAACAATTTATCTTCAATGTTAAGTCTTAATTGAAATAATAAAATCCTCATACTAAAATCCTGAATTATAAAAGTTCTATCACTTTCAGAATCCTTCAAAATCTGACTTAGTATCGGAACTGCCAAACAGTTCATAAAGCTCAGCTTCTGTTATGGGCGTGCTGTCATCGTATTTGTCATCAGAGTCATCCGATAGTGTGTCGTTCTGCTTCTCATTCTCCTCGTCATTGTCTGATTCAAATATGGCATCATCCTCAGTTCCATCCATGGCATTGCTGATACAGCACTTTTGAAATGATTTGGCAATCATTTCCAATGGAATTGAGTCCCATACGTCTTTGACCCACTTGGCGACCAAGTCGATGTCCGGCCTCATAAAATTCCCGCCTTTTGTCATCTTCACTGCGCCTGAACAAACCCATTCAGACCACATCTTTCATAACCTATCCTTAAACGGCTTGTTAAGACAGACATCAAGAGGTTGTAACACTGATGTTAAACCTCCTGGTATCACAGCCAATGTCGTTTTCATTTTCTTTGCGGCCTTTTTGACTTCATCTGTCTTGTGTGCTCGAAACATGTCCCAGACAAGCATTGAAGGTTTCTGAAGAAGTGCACCTGGTCTCTTGTTCCAAACTTTCTCCAACAATTCAATCATTCCACTTTCGTCCATCCATCCCTTTTCATGTGCACGAACGATGACACCAGCACGAAATTTCATGCTTTTTGGCAGCATCTTCCTTTTAAAAATTATGACAGGAGGCAGCTTTGATCCATCAGCTAAACAGGCCAAAACAACCATGAAATGTGTTTTTTCATGGCCGGCCGTTTTTATCAGAATAGTCTTCCCACCAACAGCATTGAATGTTTTATTGCTTGGTAAGTCAAACATCATAGGCATCTCATCCATATTTCTGATTTGTGATAGTTCGAATGAGCACTCCTTTCTGCATTTAATGACGAACTACTGAAATGATTCAATTTTTTCTTCCAAGTCTTTTGGTAGCTTTTGAGCTATCTTTGTTCGCTGCCTGAGGCAGAAACCATGCCGGTTCATAAAACGAGAACACCAGCCAGTTGATGCAACAAATTTGGAATCTGCCATCTTGCATTTGTCATCTTTCGCCATCTGCATAGCACGCAGATGAATTGCAGTTCATGTGACAATGTATCCATTTTGTCGACATTCATTACAAAATCACTGAGTTCTTTCTCCAATTCTGGGAATGAGGCAATCCCAGTCCGACGAGCCTTCTTGGTTCTTGGCATTTCTTCTAATACTGCTTTGCTTTTCTGCCATTCCCATACTTACTTCTCGTTCACACAAAATTCGCGTGCTGCAGCACAGTTGTTATTGCTTCTGCACATTCAGTAATTTTAAGTTTGAATGCTGCATCATAAGCAGAACGCTTTCTTTTACTTCCAACACTATTCATTTTATCTGACTGAATATAACTTCTGGAAAGATTAAACTGAAATAATTTTTGATAGTGGCAGTATCCTATTTATACCTTATCCTGTAATTTTTTCCATGGGTGGTTGGTTATCAATTTGTATTGGATAATTATTGATCATTGTTTTGTTTTTTTATCATTTTTTTTAACTGCCGGTAGCGTGATTCAGTGGACCAAAATATGATTGGTTTTCAGCGTGGACATTGTTCAAGTACTGTGACAGTTATAACTTTGAGCAGAAACCATGTCCACTACCTTATCTCATTAAACAATACATCTGTGAGTCGGTATGTATTAGTAAATTCACTGGCATTGTGCAACAAAATCCCTGAGGCATTTACCACAGATTAAGCATACCGGTAGTTATTGTACAACACTCTACAACTAACAAACCACTTTGCTTTACAAACAACTAAACAACAGTAGAAGATAAACTGTGGCTGCCTTTTACTTCTAAAACACCTGTCAAAGAAATACCTCAAATTATATTTTTAACAATTAATCACGCTGACTCATATATGCTACTTGCCTGTTATCTACCCTTCCTAGGTGTGCGTGCAACAAACCCCTATGGAGCCTCTCGCTATGGTTGCTTTAAGACTCTCCATACCAAAATGTTTGTGTCATAAATACCTTCAGTATTGTAATTCTTAAATCTTTTTATTTAGTTTCTTTTTATATTAACACTGAAATAAGCTAGCGTGCATTTGTACGGTACCACAGAGTTTAATGATTACTGATTAGTTGCGGGTTAAATACTTGATTGAGAGATTACTAATATGGCAGTTCTTTTGGAAAATACATGTACCACCGTGGCTCAAATAACATGTATGGCTGCATTTTCTGGTGGGTGGACATCTGTCAAATAGATGTCAAGTATGGTAATACATGTTTTTCATTCCTTATCCTACCAATTAAGTTAGAAAAAATACTTGCTTCACTTCAAGACAGTACATATCACATGAGCCATTTGGCATCATTAGGCATGTGATCTCATCTTCAGCGATTGACAGTAACAATAAATACCGGTAATCGAGAAGAAAAGCTCTAAAATTTTCAGACTTAGACCTTGGCCCACAGATAAGCCGACCCCCCTTCTTCCAGGCTTTATTTTTTTCCTAAATTCTTCGGCTTATACATGAGTATATACGGTGCTCATTGTTAGAATGCTGTCCATAGAGTATATTTGTCAGATAAATCAACCCCCAGATCTGTGTTGATACTGATGGACAATATGTGCATCTCATGTCACCTGTTCATTAAAATGTAAAATTTTGCTGCATGTAAATCTTCCAGAACAAACCTGCATACACTTCAGACACATACTGGTAATTGGTAACAACCATATCTAGCATGAAATTCAAAATGGCCACAGGACAGATGATTGTGCTATTCCACATGTATTTACAAGTCACCAAACATAAGATTTGCTCCAGAAATATAATGTACATGTCACCAAAAGAACCCTTCAGCCAACGGTAACTCCACAGCTGCAAGATATAACGGAGTGTGTATAAAATGTAGACCAGTGTGCAGCCAAAATTGGCTGCAAAATAATAGCAGCTTTTAATGAATAGGTGATATCAGTCTCTAAACCGAAAATCAATATCATCACGGGGGAGGGGCTGATTTATCGGCTAAAGAATATATCACCTAATAATGTGACTGCCTTATACTGAAATACATTATTCAGTAATCCCTCTTTATAATGCTGTCCATAGAGTATACCAATTAATAGTGTGATAATGAAGAACATTATATAGTACTCTTTCATTATAGTGCTGTCCACAGAATATACCAATTAAAAGTGTGATAATGAAGTACACTATACAGTATTCCATTATAATGCTGTCCATAAACTATACCAACTAAGAATGTGACTGCCTTATACCGAAGAACATTATACAGTACACCCTCATTATAATGCTGTCCACAGAACATTATACAGTACACCCTCATTATAATGCTGTCCACAGAGTATACCACTTATTAATGTGACTACCTTATCATGAAGTACATTACACAGTACTCCCTTTTTATAATGATGTCCTTAAAGTATACTACCTAATAATGTGATTGCCTTATAATAAAGTACATTATACAGTACTCCCTTGTTATAATGATGTCCTTAAAGTATACTACCTAATAATGTGATTGCCTTATAATGAAGTACATTATACAGTACTCCCTTGTTATAATGATGTCCTCAAAGTATATGACCTAATGTGACTGCCTTATAATGAAAAACGATGTCCACGTTATAATGATGGGCTATGTAGTGAGAGAGTGCTGTACAACCAAACAATCTTACTCCCTTCCTCATCAGATATTTGAATGCATCAAGATGACCAAATCCACAAACAATGTGAAGTGCATTCTGTTTGTTTACGTCTTCATCTGTGAAGCTCAAGTTCTGCATGGCTAGATAGTGTAACATGTACCTGAAAAAAAGAATTTATGCTTGTTAAAATCTCTCCATACATGCATATCATTTCAAAAGAAATATATTCAGCTTACTATTATACATGTATGTGCATCCAGATCACAGGTAAACTCTATATGAACAATAAATTCTTGATGTCTAGTCAATGTTTGGTAAATTCAACTGTTAACAAAATTATGATACATTGATAGTACCAGACTGTGAAATTTTACAAAATTTTCTGCAAGATTTTAGTAAATTCTTGCAGCTTTTTGTTGTTGTTGTTTTCTTTGTATGTCATACATGTGTACTGATTCAAAATGCAAACAAATTGCCCTTTGGGTTCACTTTTAATAACTTGCTGATTGTGTGATGAACAAAATCATCAATGAATTAATCTGCACCACATTCCATTCTCCTGGTATACTCAAAGATGCATTTCAATATGAACCACTTGCAAGATATAGACATCTGTAATGGTCCAAAATCTTTTGAGATTTTTCTTCATACTACTAAATATCACAGTCATGTGTCATGTCTTATACTGAGATATCAAGTAATTTGCCAAGTGCTATGCTGTGAGAGATTACAGTCATGTGTCATGTCTTATACTGAGATATCAAGTAATTTGCCAAGTGCTATGCTGTGAGAGATTACAGTCATGTGTCATGTCTTATACTGAGATATCATAGTCATATGCCTTGTGCTATGCTGTGAGAGATTACAGTCATGTACCACGTGCTGTGGGTTCAAGTTTATGTTATTTTTCAAGGATATGCACAAGAAAATACTCTACTGTGAGTCAAAGCATATTATTCAAATGATGTTACAATCTGAGTGACTGATGTTAATGCTGCTGTGGTATCCCTCTCGAACAGCATCCCTAAAAAGCGGTCACCCATTTTTTTTTTATTGCCAGGATCACCTGGCATTGACGAGTTTGTACTCCTCTAACATGGCCAGCAAGTTAGTGCAAATATATCAAATTTACTCCTCATGAGCAGACACAGATGAAAATCTTAAGAATATGTCTTGATTTTTAAATTCAACACATTGACACTTTGTTAGATTACAAGATGTATATGAAAGGGTACCATAAAAAAATCTGTCAATCATGCAAGAAATTTACCTCCTATGTGAACACCAAGGATTTTATTTAATTGACCAAGCAGACACTGGAATTTACCATAAGAGCATTGATTTCATTTGAAAATGGTATGGTTGCCAATGAAGTAATAAATTGTTGCAAAAAGTGCAAAATGTCATCAGATATTTTCAGTTTATACGGAACAGTTAAAGCAAAAAGACACAAAAAAAGAGTCCTATACCAAGAAATCAGACATCAGAAAGACTGAAAAAACATTGTCAATATACATTCTGCTGCAATATGAAAATGGAATGGATGGAGGTAGCTATGATACCAAAGCCTTACTGGGATCAGATGGTTGAACTCTGATTTTATTGACATGGCTATTAAATGGTTCTGCATCATGATTGTAGGTAATTCACAATTATCTGAAAAAACTTTTACATAAGTTTTATAATATTAATTCCATAACATTCATGTGATTTTGAAATGAAAATATTAAATATTTTACCATCTGTTTGTGTGTGTGTGATTTAAACTTTTAATGCAGCTTTAACAATTTTTCAGTCATATAGCTACAATGTCTGCAGTGTGGCAGTTTATAGTAATGTCTAGAACTGGAGCATCATGCCACAGACATGTAACATGATGTCCCACCCAGTCACATTATCCTGACACCAGGCCGACCAGTCGTAACACTAACCCCGTAATGCTGAGCGCCTAGTGGGGCAGCTGTTAGAACCATTTTATAAGTCTTTGTTATGACTCGGCTGGGGTTTAAACCCGTGACCTCTCGCATCCATGGCGGACGCTCTAACCACTAGGCCACCGGTGTGGTCGTTACCATCTGTTAAGCCTTTGTTATTATCATAATACTCATATCTGTGTGATCTCCCTCTTGAAAGGAATCCCCTTCTATAAGGCACTTTTCTGCAGCAGAAGGGGTGGCCTTGTAAAAGGGGGAACAATCTATCGAAATGTAATAGTAATTACAAAACCATGAATCATGTACTTACTTTACACTGACAACTGAACACAGAAATGGTATTTCTTCCCAAGATACCTACACACTTCCAGTCTGTGCTGCATGGTGGACAGGACCTCTGTCATTTCTGTCTTTGAGATTTAAATCCCCTCCATAATTCATCAGAACCTGGACAATGTTAGGCACTCCACGTTTACAAGCATAGTGGAGTGGTGTTTCATCAAAATCATTTTTAGCATTGGGATCAGCTCCAGCCTTCAGAAGGATTTCCACTACAGCTGCATCTCCCCCCAGGCAAGCCTTGTGGAGAGCTGTCAATCCATGCCATCCTGTACCACAAGAAAAGATATTGAATATGTAGTTTATAAAGCAGAATGATTGTTTCAATGTTAATATCTGTTCTGAACTTACTGTTAGAATATTTATATGCAAGACTTTGACACCTAAGCTTTAATATGTTAATTACATTCATTGCAATACCTGAGCAGTACTTACGGTATTCAATGCAATACCTATACTTTACACACTGCTTACTGTGTGCAGTGTATTATCTATGCCATGTTTACTGCATGCAATGTAATACCTACACTGTACACTGTGCTTACTGTGTGCAGTGTAATATCTATACCATGTTTACTGCATTCAATGCAATACTGACACTGTACACTGTGCTTTCTGTGTGCAGTGTAATATCTACACCATGTTTATTGCAATGCAATACCTACACTGTACACCATACTTACTTAATGCGATTTCATACCTACATTGTGTTTACTGTATTCAGTGTAATACCTAAGCTGTAATTTAAAACATGTATCATTTGAGTAAATTTCATGAGGTTAAAGTTCAGATATATCATAAACAATGTACCCAGCACTTCCACGCACATATTAGAAGAGTATGCTCCCTTTATCTGTGTCGAGAGGTCTTCTTTTTAACGGTTCATTCTTTCTAAATATGTGTTGGTTTCAGTGTTACTTTGGCACAGTATTGGCTATAACGGGCAAAGGAAATTGGGGTTAAGTGCCTTTCTCAAGGACACACCAAGCCAGATGACCCAGACTGGTATGGGTAGATATCAAACCAGAAACCCTTGGATTACAAAGCTGACACTCTACCAATTAAGCTACTGTCACAGTGGCTTTTGTTTAGACTGATTTAACCAACAAAATGAAATGGCAATGACACACTGGGCATGTATTGTTGTAGGTTCTGAGAAAATTATGATGTTCTAGGCAACTTTTAGCAGCTGCCTTCAAATATGTATGATGGGATCAAGAGACTTGTGCTGAGATGTGACTATTTTTATGCAAATTTTGACCAAAAAAGAGTGGTGTGGGCTTATTAAGGTAAATGTATGTGTATTACATCGAATGCAGTATATTATGCAGAGCAGTGGTTCCCAAACCCCAGGTCATGACCCAAATCAGGGTTCCAAGGACATTCTGGAGGGTAATGGAGGGTGGCCAGGATTTTTTGGAGGGTGGCAAAACTTATCACAATGAGGCTCAGAAAAACTATTTTTTAGGGTACCGGCCATAAATGGTTGGGAATAACAGATGTAAAGATTACTAAAAACTGCATTCAATCCTAATGTCAATGTTCATTGCAGTTACTAACACATTCTCTGTTGCTCCTTCCTACCTAACATTTTAAATCATATGTCAGCAAAATCCACCGTTCAATTAAGTTGTTAGTGGAAATCACATTTGCTGGCTCATTTATTTGACAACCTCTTGTGCAGATGAAAATTAGAATCTCAATCATTCCTTTGGTGTCAAGATGGTGCAGTTTTGCAATCATTTTCCCTTACATATCATTACAACAGACACAATCATTATTTCCTTACATATCATTATCAAAGACACAATCACTTTCCTTTACATATCATTAGGACAAACACAATCATTTTCCCTTAAATATCATTAGGACAGATACAATCATTTTCCCTTACATATCAATAGGACAGACGTAATCATTTTCCCTTACATATCACTAGGACAGACACAATCATTTTCCCTTACATATCACTAGGACAGACACAATCATTTTCCCTTACACATCACTAAGACAGACACAATCATTTTCTCTTACATATCATTAGGACAAACACAATCATTTTCCCTTAAATATCATTAGGACAGACATTTTCCCTTAAATATCATTAGGACAGATACAACCATTTTCCCTTACATATCACTAGGACAGATACAATCATTTTCCCTTACATATCACTAAGACAGACATAATCATTTTCCCTTAAATATCATTAGGACAGATACAATCATTTTCCCTTACATATCACTAGGACAGACATAATCATTTTCCCTTACATATCACTAGGACAGACACAATCATTTTCCCTTACATATCATTAGGACAGACACAATAATTGTTCCCTTACCAGAGGTCTCAAAAATGCTTAATTACATGTATTTGGATGCACTTTTTTTTTTTATCTGGGATGCAGAAAATCACTTATGCAGGAGTCCTCCGTATGCATGCAATAACTGGGTGGAAAATTCAAAGGCTTCACAGTTCTGCTTCAACCACCTGAGTGGGAAAATTTGTTGATCAATTGATCATTTTAGCTGTGCTGATATTTACAATGACAGAAATCAGTAGCTGAAAGGTCCCCAGATGTACACGTTGTCATTGTAAGAGTACATCTGAAGAACATGATGCAATAGCTGGGTGGCAGTTCAATGACTTTGACTAGCTGCTGAGTGGTGGGACAATGTGCTGACATTTACAATGACTGAATTCAGAGACAGAAAGACCCAGTTTTGTACATGTGGTCAATATAAGAGTACATCAAATGAATAAATGTAGCTTTCATTATCTTGTTCATTTCCTAATGTAGTAGAAGTAGTGCTCAAAATCAACACACAATGAGACTTAGACAAAAAGCTGTTTGCAAAATTTGGATAAGTATTTTGGGGTTAAATGGCAAATAAATGAAAATTGTAATGAGATTCAGAAGAGTGCTGAAGTTGCTAGAACTGATAGTTCGGATAGAACAGTAGCCAAGTGTAAGAAAGTGTGTGATGCCTGGCTTAGTCCTTGGATTTCCTTGAATTGACAAAATACAGTCCCACTCTAATGGACAAACAAGAGCTAAATGTCAGTGGTGTAAAGAATTTGGAAAATTAAACTCAAAGACATCCACATGTTCTTCTCATCTGGACTTCTAACCACTTCAGTTATGTGACAGTTTCCGAATGATGTCATCAGCAGCCATATTTGTGGTATGCTGCAAGGTTTATTGTTGACTTTATATGGTGTTTGGAAGTTGAAATAAATTCATTGACTCTCAAGATACTGTTACAAAAATACATACATAGAACTCAAAACAGGCTTGCTGTTAGTATCTATATTTGAATATATAAGCTGATTTTGCTTCAGTGTGCTTGGTCAAAATGGTCAGTTTTGGTGCTTGCATAGAGAAACTGCCAGGTTGCCCATCATCCAGGTAAAATGGGCAAAATATTGTCTGCTAGTGACCTTATCGGGAAGCATCTATATGCTTATGGGGACTGCAACTTTTGCTTAGTGGGACTCCTCTTTTTACCAAAATAGGAGTCCTGACTCCAAGTTTTAAAACTCTAGCGAGACCTCAGCTTATATATCACTAGGACAGACACAATCATTTTCCCTTACATATCGTTAGGATTACACAATCATTTTCCCTAACATATCATTAGGACATACACAATCATTTTTCCCTTACATATTATTAGGACAGACACAATCATTTTTCCCTTACATATCACCAGGACAGACACAATCATTTTCCCTCACATATCACTAGGACAGACAAAATCATTTTCCCTTACATATCAATAGGACAGACACAATCACTTTTCCCTTACATATCATTAGGACAGAAAATCAATTTTCCCTTGTGTATCATTAGGACAGACACAATCATTTTTCCCTTACATATCCGTGGGAGAGAGACAATCATTTTAAGCCATTAGATCAGTTTTTGCAAGCATTAACAGAAATTCCATGATTGGAACTAAAGTCTTTATTTATTAAATTTAAAATGTCAGAAAGAGTTGTTTCCCTTCCAAGAGTTTAAATTCGAAACATAGTTCCTCCATGATGTTCTCTTACAATCTTTAATTGTGCAGCGAGCTGTAACCCAGAATATGCAGTACCTACTTAAATTTTCAGGCAAAGGATGATTGTTAAACTTTCTCCATGCTTCTCAGTGTTGTCTAACATTAGCTTCATTACAATCTTCAGTGAACCATGTATTTTTTGGTTCTTTTATAGTTAGATGAGGATGTAGGAATGGATTCTTCTACAGTCTCAAGTAAAATAGATGTAAATTTTGAACAGGATAATTCATGTTTATCCAGGTCTCACTGTTAAATCTAGTTTTGCAAAGTGTTTCAAGCTTGACCCAGTTGGACTTCTTAAATTTCAATTTCCAGTGTGAAATTGGCTCATTGATGGCAGAGTTAATGTTTTGTTGCGAGATCAGGAAATAGTTTCTGGTGTGAAGGTCATCAGTGACCTAATGGGAATCCAAAAGCAGAGAAGGAAAACAAATATGTATATGTACCCATTCCGGGATGTAAATATGTTGGCAAATTGTTGTTCTATAGTCACAAATCATGACAAGAAATGAAATCTTCTACCTTTTACATGTTATTTAAGTATTTTGATCCCCATAAAATGTTATGGGCATTGAAATCCCCCAAGTAGAAGAAATAGGGTGGGCGGCTGTTGAACAAGACTGTCTAATTCATTTGGTTGTATGTTGGTGTTTGGTGGTATATAAATGGAACAAAATGCAATCACTTGATGAAGAGCGTCACTTACAGTAATGGCTTGTAAAACTGTGTAAAAAGCAATGGCATTATGAGGAACCTTACTGTTCATAACAAAAACTGAAGCTCTTCCTGAGCCCTGTCACCATTTTCAGAGTAGTTGTTAAATAAGTAGTCATTTTTAAGTGTGATGTGGTCTGTATCTTTTAAAAAGGTTTCCTACTAACACAGGACTGCAGGGTTGTGCTCGTTTAGATGCAGAATAGGACCACACTGGTGACCTTGTGGTTAGAGCATCCACCTTGGATGCATGAGGTTGCGGGTTAAAACCCTGGCAGAGTCATAACAAAGACTTACAAAACAAATGGTACTAGCAGCTGCCACGCTTGGTGCTCAGCATTAAGAGGTTAGTGTTAGGACTGGCCGGCCTGGTGTCAATGTGACTGGGTGGGACATGGTGCCACATGTGTGCAGCATGATGCCCCAGTGCTAGACATAACTATAAACTCCCCCACTGTAGATTTCATAGCGATATGACTGAAAAATTGTTAAAGCTACGTTAAAAATCCAAAACACACACATATAGAGATGCAGAATAATAGCATTGTAGTTGGTTTTACGTCCTCAACAATTCCACTGTACGATGCTGTTCTTCATTATGAATTTAAGTACAGCTAGTACAGTAGCAATTAGGTTAGACCTTTCAGGAGAGAACACTTCTTTATGCTTATTTATCAGAAGTACGGGGATTAAATGTTTTTTGTTTGTAGGTCTGGTTGATTGACTGGTTGGTTATAGGTTTAATGACATTATTCAGCATATGATACATGATGGCCAGTGTATTCGGTGGAGGAAGAACGGGGGGAAAACCACCCTGAGGACATGAAGCAGTTTCTTCTGCATCCATGTCCTCAAAGTTACCAAACCTATTATGTAGCTTTAATGGGTCATCAGACCCCTTGTGCTGCCTACCAAGGTTCAGTTTGGTTTTGGTTTTTGGTAATTATTTGGGGCATTACTAAATTTTATCTATTGTGTTTTTTAAAAGTTTATAATGAGGTTTATTTGAAAGTATTGCTGCATCAGATACACTTGTTTGGGTTTGTGCATTCTTTGTTATCTTTGGACTGGTCTTTACTATAGTTGAGAAGGTTGGGCTTTGTAAGAAGGTTCTTAATTTTACCATCTTTCTAGCCTCTGGAATGAAGATATTTGACGTATACTTCAGCCTTTGAATTTACTTCTCCTGTTTCCAAGTTTTGCAGTTCTTTGAGTCCATGTGATGATCTTTTCCACGGTTTATGGAATGGTTGGAGTGTCGATATGAAGAGTCACCACATCTGCCACATACAGGATTCTTGGAGCATCCGTCTTTAGTCTTGGTGACCATACTTCTGATGTTAGAAAAATCTCTACCTTGACCTGCAAGAACCAAAGTTTTACTACCTTGGGTAGCATTGGTGAGTTGAAAGTTAGTATGCTGGTGTTCTGCAAATTTCTGCCACATTTGATACATGTTCAAAAGATGGAAATGACACCTTAGTTCTTCATGCCTCTTGTGATTTCAGTGTCACTGACTCCCACCCAGTCATGACAACGAATCACACCTTTAGATGAATTCAGTGACAAGTGAAAAAGAGGTTACTGGTATATCATGGAATGTCTGATTTCTTTTGGAAATTCAGTCTGTCCTCTTCACTCAGACTCCACAAGCAAGGTACTTGATTTAATTTTTTCATGCTTTTTTGAGTGCCATCTAGCCCAAGTATAGTCTTTTTGACTAGAAATGGATACAGGGCAGCAGGCTCTGTTGACGCATTTTCTGGTTAGATGACCACGAAGAATGGAAATGAATAAATGCCATATGGTTCATCATCTGAATCAAACAAAGGCTTTGTCCTTTTCAGCTGTTTTTTTATTCGTTTCAACAATATATTTGTGGTATATACATCGTCTGTACTCTGTTACAACTCTATGGTCTTAAACCAAGTAACAGAAAAGAGCAAAAACCAAAAAGGTCTGTACAATTCCATAAATAACTTATTGTTCGAGAATACAAAGTGAAAATTAAAAGACTTGCAGTATTGTGAATTAAATCCCAAATAGTCATAAATGTTCTATCACAAGTTCAAATGTATGATGTTTCAACTGAATTCCAATGGTATTCCAAATTCAAGTATTAAATGTTTTTAAGTCTCTAATGTGCTAAAGTGCCAATGGCCTCAATTGTGATGATGTGCTATAAGTTGTTTCATATATCACAATAATATAATCCAAAATTATTCTTGTATAAATTCACTAAAATTCCAAATTAATGTTGCAGTCCAATAATATTATTGATGAGCACTTTGTATTCCAGATAATAATATTTTGAATAAATAAATCCACCCAAATGAAAAACTAAACACAACAATAAGACTGAATCTGCTTCAAGATGTTAAGGCAAAAATGGGTAATTTTTTAAATAAATAACATTATATAAAAAAACTAAGACAGAAAAATAGAACCAGGATCAAGGTCCAAAGTTCATTTAGTGAACATTCTAAGTTGCCACAAGATAAGTTCTATTACTAAAACAATAACAAAGAACACGGTAAACACCAGAAGCACCAGGTTTTTCCAAAGATGAATACCAATGTCCTAGCCTCTGATTCAGATAATCATGTTTACTTCCACTGATAATCATCCTAATATTTAATCTATACTCACAGTGAATTATTAGCTATGTATTGTTTATATGTTGTTTATGTTGTTTATAAAATCAATGTCCCTAGTCAGGTACACCATAAACATGACTTTGGACTACTAGGTCAATTATAAAATAGAATTAAACACAGCATATAATCAAGGAGAAAAAAGCCAACAAACAACACAAATTAAATATACATAAGAGATCATCCACCTGCCCAACAAGGATACAGCAGGGTTACTCGGCAGGTAAAGATACCTCCCAATTGACCCATTAATCCACCGCTGCCATGTAAGTCTTCAGAAAAAGGGATAAAAAATTGGAAACTTCAGGGGCAACATTGGTATCAAAAGATATCCAAGAAAAAAAGGTTGTTGTTGTTGTTGCTGTAGGGTTTAATGCCATTTTTCAGCACAGGATAGGCTATACATGGTGGCCAGTATAAATGATGGAGGAAGAACCGAGGAAAACCCTGGAAAAAACACCAACCCATGAGAAGCTACTGGCAAGCTTGCTCACGTATCCACATTGACCAAGCCCGAGACTCAAACCCATGCAGACAGAGGTGAGATGGCAGTGATCCCTAATGGTGAGCACTTTAGACCACTTGGCCACTCAGGGCTCCAGAAAAAAACAGGTAAATAAAAAGTTAGAAAAGCAAGTTATGAAGACTTCTTTGGGCTCGGCATGACAAGATGATTTGCCAGGACCGGACCCATCCTGATCACCCATCTAGTAGGAAGCTGAGGCCAAATTAGTGTGTTGCATCAGGGTGCCACTTATGGGTCTCTCCTTTACTCAATCATCAGGATCCTTTCTTCCCTCGAGATGGGTTACAACCCATGGCCAACAGGCTGCTTCTACTCAGTTGCCTCCTACAACATGCAGTGAGGATGCAACAGGCCTTCTCTGCAACTCCGACCGTGTGCACGGGGGGTCCATAGGAGGGATGGATTAAAAAGTAATTGCAGACATAATCTTTCAGTTGACGCAGAAATTGATCAAAATGCACAAAATACTATGCTTAAACTGTTTTACATTGCTCACTTAAAACAAAACTGACATAAGAGTTGAAATTTTACTCTGAATACAGAATCATTCAAAGGCTTGTAAAAGAGGGAGAAGACATAAACTTGAAAAATGGTGAAATCAACTTCTCTTTCTCTGCATATCTGGGCATACAATGGGGAAAATATTTAACCTGAATTGTCCCTAGCATGTACACTGATGTATGATAGGTGAATGGATGCATAATCATATTTATTTTATCAAAAGGTATGCATGAGTGCATGTCTCTATGTTAATTGTCTATATGTACGCTCAGTGGGTTGTTTGGGTTTTTTTTCCTAAATTTGCAATTTACTAATAACTCACTGAGCAGTAAGATAATGTATGAATATAAAGATCTGTTTGTATATGTGTTGACAAATTTTTGTTCCTTGATGCTTGTAGGAATGGTGAACAGTGGTACAGAAATTCTGTTCAAATCAAGTTGTCCTTGGACAAGTAAATTAAAAGGTTTACTTGTCCATATAAAAGACCCACATGTCTACATTTTCATAGTTAAAATGTATAGTAGAAGACTTGACAGTCAAAATGTTTACTTTTATTAAAATGCACCATCTAAATGCATGAAGTATGGATCTGTGACATGTAAAATATAATAGAAATTTCAACTGGTCTTATTTTTGGACTTTTATGGTTTACAAATCTAACATGAATGCATTCAAAATCAGTACTAGATTCTGAAATGATGAATATGATTTTAGCTCTGGATATTTTATCCTTGACAGTTTTTCAGGAGGACATCATATGAAATAAATGCATGCAGTTCTGCTGATGTGATCAGTTCTAAGTTCAATTCCATTTTTAATTTGAATATCACAAAGAAATTCAATGTCTGAAATAGATTTTCTCTGCTTTGCTATGGCATACGCTGTGTTAAACAGCTTCTTGTAATACTCGGTTTGGCTAACATTGTATTTATTGATTACTGTCTAAATCATCCATAACTTCTTTTTTCTCTGATTTGGCCATTTCATTATCAAATTTTAACTGATGTATTGTGCTTTGCATTATTTTGGTGTGTTATCAGTGGGTTTTTCCTTGTGATAACTTGTCCTGCAAACAATCCACTGGTTTTTTCTGCAGTTGTGGGGAGTATCTCTTATGTATATTACAAGAAGCAACTGTTTAATCTTCATTGGCCACAAGCCAAAGAAACTCCAGTAGCCAAGAATCTTTGAACTCCTATTTTTTTTAAGATCATATTCCCTCTCAATGTCAAATTTAGTTTTAGCCCATTTTGTAGACTTTTCATTCAACTTTTCACCATTCAGCCCAAGCTTTATAAGAAAATGATTCATCCAGAAAAATTTATCTCAGTCATGCATAATGGTTTCAACGAGTACAGTGATTGGTTCCAACCAACAGATTTCATGGGGATACCCTTTCTCCAGACAATTATTTTTGTTCTGATGTAACTGTCAAAAGATATCGCATAAACCAGTACTGTATGCTTCCATTGGTTGTATCCCTAGAAGCTCTGGCTGGTTTCAATCCTAACTGATAAATTCCAGCATACATTATGTAAATATACAATGCACCCATAAGGTACTTGCTGGTAAGTATGAATGGCACTTGTGAAAAAATCGCTCACACAAAACTGGAACTCTCACAATTTACTTGTCTACAGACAAGCAACCATCCAAAAAGTTGCTTGTCCGTAAAAACAAATTTCTGAATCAGATAATACAGGCAATGGTATGCCCTTGCTGAGTTCTGCCCATGGTCTTAAAAATGCGAGACAAGAAAAAAAATGCAAAACAAGTTTTGCTAGCAGCTTTGATTTTGAAATCAATTTTTGTTTAACTTAAAGACATAAAAATCTGAATTTTTAACACTATATTTGGAATGCGGAATTACAGTTCCGAAAATGAAATGATTCTGGTGAAACTGGAATATATCACACATATGCATTAAACAAGTACTTAGGAGTGTCCCATCACACACTTCTGGTACCATTTGTCTCATTATGCAAGCACTTAAGGGTAACCCATTACATAAATATTTAGGGTATCCCATTATACAATTCTGCCCCATTTTTTTGTCCCACTACACAAGTACTTATGGGTTTCACATTACACGATTACTTGGTGGTGTTCCATTATACAACTTTGTCCCATTAGATAAGTACTTATGGACACAACTTTTGTAAAAGACACTGGTGCAAGATAGTAGAGCAAATCAATCACCTTTTACATGAAGAAGTTTTGGATCTAAAGTGACAAGCTTTTCCACTGCTGGACCAGCACAAGAGCTGATACTGTGAAGCAGAACCTGATATTCAGCTGGTAGGTCAAGTGCACCAGTTTGTTGAGGAATCATCTTCATGGTTGTTTATTATTTCACTGAATTAAAATATGGTACAATAGCACAAATATGTCTTTTGGTGTGTTACTGGAGACAGTATGTAACACTGGGATTGGAAACTCCAGATAGCTGCCAGATATCATCCATTCCTTTCTGATACATAAATGAGGTTCTCAGTGGTTGGTTGAGTAAAATCCTAGACAATATAGCAACTAATTTGCCCTCAATTAGAAACCTAACTATGCTTAACCAGACGATATGCTGATACCAACAGTAAATTATTGTAATGGTGTTCTGTTCAAATGAAATATATATTTTCTACCTTTCCTATTTTTAAGTAAGAATGAATATTGCAAACATCATCAGGACCAAAAGATATATCTACTTTTCCACTCCATCCTATTTAAAACAAATTGACTGACAGTGACATAGATATATTAGTGACATGATCATTTGTTAATCTTCATTTTCAATTTTTAAATATCAAAATGGGAAAATGAAATTTTAGTTGAGATTAGTAACAAAGCATTTTTCAACAGACCGAAACGATATAAATGTACGTTTTATTCATTTACCTCACATCAAATGTTGTAATGTGTTTTCAGAAAACAAAGGTTCTCCAAGCAAATTGAAAATACACGTTTTACGCCTCACATTTTCCACAATTTTGTTCAAATTTCCAAATAAATCACACCAATGCACTCTGACATCTGTTGCAAGTACAACGATACCTTTATATCTAATGTTAATGGTGACCTATAGGGCCAGTATGGTATAACAGATGTGTACCATATATGTTTAAACAAATCCGACGTCTTGCAGTGCACTCGAAACCTTATTGGCATAATAAGGAACGGATAATATATGGTGAAAATGCAGGGCGTTTCCAATGCCCATGAGTGTTAGTCTCGTGTTATATTGTATTTCAAGTGGGATTTACTAAAAATAAAATAGCTTATGATCAATTTCTGTTTTCATTCGGGGTTGTGATACCAGTCGCCTCCATGTTCGATGAAATACCAGACTTCTCTTGTATCCTAAAATTTGATTGGATGATAAAAGAAAATGTTAGACTGATTAACGAATCAACATAACCCATGCTCACAGCTGCCTTTTTATAGTCTGGTTCCCTGCTGTCGTATGCTCCCAGCGTTGCACTCCTCAATACGAAGTCTTCAGGCCATAACTAATAATTCCGGTTCAGTACGAACGTAGTCCCAGTCTAGTTTTAGAGGGTTTTTCCATGTCTCATTTTGGTGGCGATACAAGAGTTAGATTTAAGCATTCTAGGTATAGATTTAAAGGTAAGTGTTTATTGTTTAGAATATGAGCTTATGGTGTGGTTATCTGTGTGTGATTCGGCGATAGTGTACAGTGAGTAATAAGGTCTTGGTGATGATCCGGAAGTGAAATCTGTGTTCCATTGCACGTTGGTTTGTTTACAGTCCAGCCCTTTAAAATGCCGGTGAACCTATGACAAGAACTTCACCGTGAAGTCATATTTGAAGGTATTTTAGATTAACATATGATTTATATTGATTGTCACACAGTGGAATGTTCCGTACTGAGAAACAAATGTAGAGAATACATTGTAAAATTAATTGTGTTCTGGGTCTGTATAACGGAGTGCAACGCAGGGAGCTTACGAATCAGGGAACCAGACTACTTTCTTTTCTGTCTGTCTTCTTTTTTTTTCATTCGGAACATTCTTGAATTTTCCTTTAAGAAGTGTGCCGGTGAACGCTATCAACAATTGACTTGGTCTGCAATTTAGTAACTGGTAACTAACTTTAGTTCAAATCGAAAGGTAAAATCAAGTTTTGCTAACGCATGCCTTAGTGAATGCAAATTAAAAAGATAGGAATTGGGGCTTTGTAAGAGGAGAAATGGGACAGCGAGTTCTCTCCACATGAGGGCATGCATCACTCACAGGCACATGATTTCGGGGTAAACTAATGTGTACACTCACCAGTTAATTGGTGAGTGTACACATTAGTTTACCGCGGAATCAAGTGCATGTGGCACCACTTCCCGGTCCGATGCATGTACAAGCAGAATTTTTTTCCATTCTGAATCTGGCAGTTTTTCCAGCGATCTCAGTATGTCAGTTTGGGCATGTATGCCCATTTACACATCTTAAAACATTTATTGTTGTTCTAAAATTTAATTTTAATGTAGTTTAATCACGATCTGTTCAGTCCTGATTACAGAATGTACTGAACCGTAACTGTCATCAAGAAACTCTCAGACGAAACTTTTTGATTGTTTTGGACTTTCAAATTGGTGTCCAGGTACTGCATTGGTTGAAGAAACGAACACGTTGGGTCCAGTCATCACAATATAGGGTAGTACAAATTTTTTCAACATGCGTAGCTTTTACTTTGACATCACAGTGCACAACATTCAATCCAGTTTGTACTTGATCACACCCTTAGGATGACTGTCCAGAAATGTCCACGTACTTCAATATTGAGTTTTGCCATATGTGTTTGTCGAGGCATGTAAATAAACAACTTCCAAAGGAATATAGATGTTTGAAGATCCAGATAAAGTGAATAATTTGTAATTAAATTCTAAAAAATGACACCAATTACTGAAATATTTGGTACTGAACGCATACATGACCTATGAGATTTTTGCTATAGTCATATGTCGAGAGGCATCTATTGTGCCTCACAGTACTTTTAGCACAAGTAAAGACTTGCTCTCCACTGCAGTTCTGCTGAGATTTCTTTTTTCCAGTCCAATCTGACTACAAGTTCCACATGATGTGATACATACAGTTTGGAAGGAAAGTGAGCTGAAGCTAGAATCATTGTATTGAATGAATCTGAGGTAATATCTAGTGATGTCAAAGGAACAAGTTAAGTTTAAAATTAATGAAGTTCTTTGCTTTCAGATAAATGAAAATGCCACATGGAAGAACAAATTTTAATTGAAAAACAAGATAGCAATGAACATGAACTTAAATTGTAGTCCTAGAAAGACTGATCTTCAGAATATGCAGGTGGTTGTTTTGTTTGCAGCAAATCAATTCAGTGTGGAAACAATGGACTTGAGCAGCTAATGAGTCCTGCTTGAAGACAAATGCATAAAGAGATTGCAAAAGTCAGATTCAACAAATCTCGCAAAATTTTCATACCATCATGTGGAGAAAGTAGCAGATCTAGTGGAGATCATGGACCAACTGAGCCATAGGCAGTGACCCTGCAAGCAGAAACCCATCATGAACAAATTTCCATGTCAGAAGCTTTGTGTACCATGAATGTAGCTGCTTCTGGGTATTCTTACAGTTTCTGTTATACTACCCTTGAACCTTTTAAGGCATTGTTTTCAGGATGTTTTTAAGATTTTACAATGTGCAAAAGTAATATTTCTGACATGATTTCTGGTGGACTTCGGCCATACTTTTGGAAGTGTATGTGTGTGTCTGTGATTTGGATTTTTAACATAGCTTTAACAAATTTTCCTCGATAGGGGCTCGTCATTAATAGTTTAGTGTTAGGGCTGGTTGGCCTAATGTCAGGATAGTGTGACTGGGTGGGACATGATGCAATATGTCTGCGGCATGATGCCCCAGTGCTAGACATCACTATAAACTGACACACTGCAGACATCGTAGCGATATGACTGAAAAATTGTTAAAAGCTACGTTAAAAATCCAAATCACATCACATTAACAATTTTTCAGTCATATCGCTACAATGTCTGCATTGTGGCAGTTTATAGTGAAGATAGCATCACAAAGAATCAATAAAAGTGAAATTACATTTATGTTACAAGTCACTCTATGCTCATAAAATAAGAAACAAAAAAAGAGTGAAAGAACAAACATTGTAAAATTCAACAAATAATTTATTTCCCTCAAATACAAAGTGAAATTTTAAAAAAAGATAATTGTATTGCGAATTAAATCCCAAATAATCCTAGAATTACAGACACAATTCCGAATAATTAAAGTTCTGAAAAAGTTTTAGTGGAAATCCAAATTAAATCTAATGCTGAAAATGTTGATGTTTATGTGGTGACAGGTTTGAATTCACTATAAATCTCAATGTGTGTCTCTGTCCAAGAATCTTATTTTGTTGTTGTTGTTGTAGGGTTAACTCCATTTTTAAGCACAATATAGGCTATACATGGTGACCAGTATAAATGGTGGAGGAAGAACCCGGGAAAACCCTGGAAAGAACCACGACCAATGAAAAGCTAATGGCAAGCTTTCTCTCAGACCCACATTGGCCAAACCCGAGGCTTGAACTCATCTTATTTTGTAATGAACACTCTCTATTTCAAAAGGGAAATCAGTTGAATAATTTGAAGAAATAAATTCTAGCCCAAATGAAGTACTGGACACAACAATAATACTATTGTTTCTGCTAGATCCTAAAGCACGAATGAATAATTTTTCCAGTAACACGATTATATAATACTCTACTTGACCTTAGGTCATGATTAGCATTTTTTAATAAAACCTATTATCTAATGAAAAATTTCAATCTGGAAGGTTCTAAATGTTTACAAGATAAAAATTTCAGTTATAATTAGAAGGTCTGTTAGTAAAATTATAATATATGACCTGGACTATATTGGGTACACCAGAGGAATCCCAGTAACCTAGACCCAGACCCAAATACACATGGAGAATATTTTAGCAATGTATTGTTTACCAAATTAAAAAAAAATAATTCAGGTCAAGTAGAAAATAAACTTGATTTTGAACATGGTTAAGTCCAACATACGATATTACAACAGCATATAATGAAATAATAAAATTAAAAACTAAGTAACAAACAATGCAATTAAATATGTATAACAGTGTTTCAGTTTGGCAAACAGTGAATCCTCGGAGAAAAAAGCAGTGTGATGTTCTGATTTGATTGTAGTTAAATGAAGTTGGTAAAGTTGGAACTCGGTTTTTTTCAAGCTGTAGCTGTTTTGTTTGGTCATGCAGATTGAAGTAATGAAGGACAGGCACTGTTTGACATGTTGACAGGGGAGTTTGGTCATGCAAATTGAAATGATGAAGGACAGGCACTGTTTGACATGTTGACAGGGGAGTTTGGTCATGTAAATTGAAGTGATGAAGGACATGTGCTGGTTGACATGCTGACAGGGGAGTAGTTTGGCCATGTAAATGGAAGTAATATACACAGGCATTGGTTGATATGCAGACAGAGTTTTGTCATGCAAATTGAAGTGATGAAGGACATGCACTGGTTGACATGCTGATAGAAGAGAGGAACCAACTGCTTCCATTTCATTTTATTTTATTAGGAAGTGGTAGTCCTAAAAATGTTATTAAGACAATGTGGTCCTTTGTTAATATTCATTTGTTTTTATCTGTGCAAGAGACAGCATCACATCCAGCATGCCCATCTGCGAAAAATAGCATGGATTTTGCATTGCACTTGCCGTTGACAACATTTTTCCAAATTAGAAAAGTTTTAATCAGACTGTGCAAGGTTTGAAATTTATAAAGTACAAAAGGATTAAAATTCTCAGCTTGATTGTAATTGAACCAGGTAAATACCTTTCGAAATTGAAGGTGGTATATGATTCATAATGAATCAGAAGCTGACTGTAGTCATCGCCATAGATGTTTTTTAGAATTGTGTTTGTATTTTACATGATAAGAAACATTAGCTCATTGGAATTATGGTTTAGTAATAATAATTACCAAGGATATTTACATGGTGGCTATTTCTGTAAGTTTCATATTCTGTATACATAGTGGCCCTAGATCTTGCAAGCCTTGTTTTGTAAATAACCCCACTTTTTGACCTGGTAGGAACCATTGGGCACCACTTTTTCCATTTCTGGAATGAACACTGATATCCCAAAAAGCGCAGATCTTGGTCATAATCTAGTGCTCATATTTTATTATGTTACATATAAGAGCAACAAATTGTCCTTGATTGCCAAGTCAAGAGTTGTTGTATTCGTGTTTAATGTTGTATTTGTGTTTAATGTTGTTTTTGTGTTTAATGTCATTTTTCAGCACATGGTTGCCAGTATATCCTGTGGAGAAAGAACCCAGAAAAATCCTGGAAGAACCACTGACCCATGGGAAGCTACTGGCAAGCTTTCTCACATACCTATGCTGGCTGAGCAAGAGATTCAAACCCATGAGGAGAGAGGTGAGGTGTCTCTGATGGCTTAGACCACTCTGCCACCTGGGATCCCTCAAATGAGATTAGAGAGGGAATTTTTCATATAGAGCTCGTGAAAGATCTGATATTGTCCTTTGCAGACTTTTAGATTATATGGACCAACAACATGTGCCCTAAATACACTGTTTATTCTGTATAATTTGATCAGATGCACTTAAAGAATGACAATTGTTTAGAGTAATTTAGTGTTTTTGTATCTATTGGAAAATACTAGATGGAGACAGACAAGATGGAGAAGCCTGTGTTGTCGCAGAAGCCTGTCAGAAAACGAATGAAAGCCATCTATAAGAAAATACGAGAGCAGGTTGGTAGTAAGAGTTATGAAAACAGGTTGGTGGTGAGGAACCGTTCAGATTTTTAACTCCGTGGTCTTTCACTGTGTTATTCTTGCTGAAAATCAGGTTCTGCTTTCACTAAGTATTAGATGATGTGCTTATTTGAGATACAAGATATATTGTAAAGCAGAGTGACAAAAGGGTATGGTAGATAAATCAAGTATGATTGTTCTTTCCCAGTACCCTATTTGAGATACAAGATATATTGTAAGACAGAATGACAAAAGAGTATGGTATATAAATCAAATATGATTGTTCTTTCCCAGTACCCTTAGAATTTGCCTCATAACTGGTATCACATAAAAGAATATTCTCTAATTGATTTGTTGTACAGGCACAGCTTTCTGTACAATTTTTTTTTTTTCACCAGGGTCACATAAGTTTTTCCGTTGTGCCCCAGTTTCCATATTTTTAAAATTTAATTTTGCATTGTGCATAACGATGAATATGACCAATCAGTTTTGACTGTATAAGTGATTACACTTTTGTCTGTTCCAACTAATACATTTATTTGTATATTGGACAGTGCTTGTGATGTTATTTGAATGAGACTATTCTGCATTATTATACACTTTTATGGATGAATTTGAAGACAGGGCAGGAATTAAAGATATTATCTATAGAAATGGGCCTTAAATTAAAATCCATGTATCTGAGAAAGATTTTTGAATGTTTGATATGTACTGCTTCACCGCTGCATGATAACTTTCCTTTACTGCATGAACACCCATTATTTCATGTACTTTGACTTGAAAGTACAAAACTTTCTAAGATTCCAACCTAAATTTACCTTGAAATATTACATTGCTTTGTGTCTTCATGCCATTTGTTGTTTTCCTTTATTGTTCAATTACATGCACAATAAATACAATGAATTTTTAGTGTCCATAATTTAGTTTTTGGTTTGTTGAATCAATTTTAAAAATCTCTCTTTGTAATCTAGATCTTTTTGTTATGTTGATTAATTTCTGTCTTTTTGCATTTTAATGGTTTCTTTCATTGTAGAACACTAGAAAAAAAATCATACAGAAAATGCCATTATACAGTAAGCATTTGAATGTGTGCGTACTTTTTTATGCCAGATTTTATTGAAATGTTCTGTCAGTATACAAACCTGCAATGAAATATATATCTGGAAATGATCTGCCTTTCTGAAATACTAATCAAATAATGAGTTCTGAAGTTTTGAACGTGAAATATATATATATATATATATATATATATATATATATAGATAGATAGATAGATAGATAGATATAGATAGATATAGATATAGATATAAAACCAAAACCATAGTATATTCAAATCCTCTGAAGAGAAAAATTATTTTAGAGTCCCAAATATTTCCATCTTTAATATCTTTATTTCTTCCAGTAAACTCAAACCTTGCAACTCAATGCCTAAACAAATTTTGATCCCAAATTTCAATGTTACTCTAACAAGAACCTATAAAAACAAAATTTACTTAAAACTTGGAAATGACAGTAGGCTAATATGAAGTCTTTGCAGTAGTTAAATTAGAGCAAGCTTTTGAAGACAAAGTATTCATAATGATGCTTGCAGATGAGCCATTCAAGAGAGATTAGGCTTATCTGCTTATTATCTAATTGTGATTGATGCTGTTCATTTCTTCAGTAGAATATATGTGGGGATTTTTTTTAATAATTAAATATTAGGATTTTATTAACTAGGCCTGTAGCATTGCTTTTGTAGATTTGTTAACAGAGACCAGCAAAATAGTATTCTAAAAGCCAGATTCACTTGATTGATTTTAAATGGAGAAACATCATTACATACATGTATTTAAGTAGCCATATCCGTCATTTGTCTTCATTTGCATGTCAGGATGTAACAACAAGCAGTTTGAATCGTAGGATTGAATTATGCGTACAGGATAAAACTAATCTGATAATAAGTATGAATCTGTGCCCAAAACTTCATTTATGAACCTAGGGGAAAAATTCAGCATATTCAGATATTGTTAAGAAAATGGAATTGTACAAGACTGAATTTTTAAGCAACAGAGATACAAAGAAGCATTGTTTCAACAATGCCTGCAAATTTGACAAACTGAATGATCCTGGGTGGCAGTGGTTTAGCCAAGCTAGGACCAAAATCATTCCAATATCAGACCCTATACTATATAATCTCTATCACATCATGTAAACGGTTAGAAAAGGAGATACAGATAACTTTTTCACTATCTGGAAAAAACTCAAATGAAAACCTCGCAAAACTGAAATTTTTCGGGTTTCAAGACTTTTTAGTTTTAAAGTAAGGGGTTTCACTGTGTGGGTGTGTGGTTAGAGAGGGAAATTAGAAAAGTCTGTCAAAATTTTGCCCTTACATAATCTCCTTAATTCATGTAAAGGATATTATATTCTCACCTTTTGTCAATTGCATTCAAACGAAACTACTGGTAAAGTCTTTGAAAGTTGATACTTGCACTCAAAAGAACAGGATATCCCAAACTCCAGCCTGTATAAAGTTTTACACTAGCCCTCTTGACCATTCTGAGTCTCCACCATGGATGAGGGAGGTCGTGGGTTCGAACCCCGTCGGAGTCATACCAGAGACTTATAAAAGTGGTACTTACAGCTGCCTCACTGATGCTCAGCGTTAAGCAGTTAGTGTTAGGACTGGTTGACCTGGTGTCAGGATAATGTGACTGGGTGAGATATCATTCTGCATTTTTTCGGCATGATGCCCTAGTGCTAGACATCACTATCAACTGCCACTCTGCAGACATCAGTGCAATATAATTGAAAATTTTTTAAAGCTACATTAAAAATTCAAATCACACACACACACACACACACATGCCTTCTTTCCTTCAATTCAGTCATTATTTTTTTTAAATAAAACCTTTTCAGATCAGATAGATTTTTACATGGAAACAAGTAACACTATTAAAGCCACTTGCTCTAGGCATGCAGTTATAAAACCATTTATATGCATGTACATGTATTAACTAATCATAACTTGATTCTGTATACCTTTAGGAGGTTTTACTTGAAGTAGTATACCATGTTCTTGACTCAAGTTTCTGTCCAGGCACACCTGTAAAATATCTTGTAAGACCCAAGGACTCGACTTAGAAAAATACTTGGTAATGCATTGTTTTTTTTTCACAAAGGGACCCAATTGTCGCCATAGTACTGGGACTCTCATTTAGAATGCTGATTAGTCCAGAAGAAATTTTAATTTTTTAATTCAAGGAAAGCCTGTGTCGGTTTCTTGAATGGAGCATTGTGTGCCAGAGTGGAATGTCTTGAGGAGCTTAGCAAAGAAACCATGAGCTAGCTTCTTTGCCACACTGCATGTTGTTGTTGAGTATGTGACCTCATTGATTATGTTTTTTTATATTTATTTATAAGCAATTTTGTTTATGTTGCAGATGGAATTTTACTTCAGTGACGCCAATCTTCACAAAGACAGGTTCCTGAAAAGAAAAATGGAGGAATCTGCTGATGGCTGTAAGATTTGTTTAATAAAAAATTAGTGTTAGATTTTGTAACACATTTTGTGTATAAATTCTTAAGTATTTTTGTTGCTTGTATGTGATGGACAAATACTGCATTTTGAGTACAAGATTTTTTGAGATGCCAACAACATTATCACTGTAAGTGAAAGCTTAACTGTAGAGTAATATTATTCATATTTGACAATTGTTGTTAACTTTTCAACTGACATACACAAACAATATAGAGAAAGCTAACCTGAAGCTTTTGTTCTAACAGATTGTCCCAGATATGTGGCAGGTTGTAACTTGTAACTCAGTAAAAATCCTAGATCGAGAAGAAACCTGGTTTGAGCAGGGGTTAAGGAATTGATCTACATCCATGCGCACAAACTGACGCTGAACAGGGACAGGGACCGTTACAACCTGCTGCATATCTGGGACAATCTGTTAACATTGCTCACCATTCCATCAAGCGATATTAACAGTCGGTAGAGATTAAATCAGTGCTGATGAAGTCCTTAGTGTGAGGACAAAAGCTTCAGGTTTGCTTTCTCTGTATTGTTGTATATCTTCGTTGATAAGTTAAAAACATTTATCAAATATGAATTATCACTTAAAACAAGAATAACAATGTTCACTATGTGTGTGAAATAAGAAAATCCAAATGGAGAGGCCCCACTTAAAATTTGTGGCATGGACGGTGCTTCGCAAAATCCCCTGATAACTCTAAACCAATGATAATTTGATTTCCCTGTGTCGGACGTACTCACAGTAAGTTGACACAAGTACTCATGGTGAACATTTTAACAAATCTACTGTAGAGCAAAGCAGGGGTCAAGCTAGACTTGAATTTTAGGGAGAAGTGATTTCTCCTTTTGGACAGAACAGGGAGAAGTGAGAGCTCAACAGGGAGAAGTGGATGCGAAGCAAGAAACACAATATATATATATATATATATATATATATATATATATATATATAAGCAATACTTTATTTTCTAGTCGAAAATTTTCTTAGTTATTTTGGCCATATGACTGTAAAAGAGAATAATAGAAACTGCATTGTAACAAAATTTAACTGAGTAACTAGATTACATTATTGTAATTGAAAGTTGGTAAAAATGCTTAACCAACTACCCTTAATCAATTTTTGTTATATATTTTTGTATTTTTTTAAAAAATACTTTTTAAAAGTTCACAAGAATGGCACTAAATGTGTTTGACACAACCCCTGTACCATGTACATGAGGGCAAATGCACAAGTGTCCTCATTTCTTTGTTGCTGATAAAACATTACCGTAACTATTCATACAGAACACACTAAAATGCATAAAATTATAGACATGGTTCATTTATAGTTGGTATATGAACTAAACCCCTCTTTCCAACCAAATCAACACAGACATGAGTGCATCTGTTTTTAGAAGGAGGGGTTTTCTTAATGTAATCACTCACTTTGCAGCTTTTTTCCGTATTTTCACAGTCCATGATAGGATTGCAAATTTATGGTTTATTTATTTGTTTACATATTTGTATTAATTTTAGGCATTGATTAAATATTATCTGCTTCGCAGCTTTTTTCCGTATTTTCATAAATATGAATCAAGTCAAGAAACAACTTGACCTAACAACGCTTCTCGCGAATTCCACAACATAACATTGTCTCATATGTTTCTGACCTATATAATTGCATTTTAAAGTTAAATCTTAAATAACATCATACCTAGGCTTTGCATTCTATGAATTGTATATTTTTCTGTATATATTCGCTCCATGATTTACGAAAACAGACAATCTAATAAACTGGTACTTCCCAGACATAACGATGTCCGCCTTTTTTTTCCCGTTACTGATACACTTACAGATTCAAACCAATTTTATGACGAAATAGTGTACAAGAGGCAGTTAAAATATCCAGATCACTGATTTTATTCTTAAAACACAAATTGCTATATACATACTATTGTTAAAGTTTCGAAACACAAGTTTGTATGCTTTTGTCGTCGAAGGATAACATGCGCTAACTCAGGTAGTGATAGGGGCCTTAGTTGCCAACTCGGAAAATGGTTAATGGTCAATCAGTTATCAAAACACATGCCTGTGAATGTGCAAGAGCTTGTTTGTCAGCGTAATTGATATCAAAACCAGGCCTAGCTAGGCCTACTGATGGCTTGAAGAATACCTATCGCTACAACACAATACTAGAATAAACCTGCCCAAGGCGAGGGGGCATCTCAAAAGGTATAATTTGTCAATGTACCTCTAAAAAAAATTGCAGGGCAAAGTTGTTTTCGCTTTCCTAACAGAAGAAGGCGAAGTTTACATTTTTTAGCCGACTTAATCGCCCACATTGCCTGGTAGCGTGACCTCTGGCAAAGGTATAACGCCATACTAAAAGCAGAAAGTACTTAACTGAAACATGCTGAGATTGACATCCATTGATACATTAGCTTATTTTTGAAGAGAGAGATATATTATGTTGAAATTATCATCAGAATGTAGGCATACTTTCACGTCACTATCCACCCTGTCTCCCACAAGTTTCTCCACTGTTTATCAATTCACTTTTCTTCCCTTGGACCTTACTATCAGCCTTTGGGCTTGTCTCCCTGTTCCGGTTACCGTCATCTACAACAACAGCAGCATACCTGGACAACATCCTCCAGAAACACATGGTAAGTTCTATCCTACTCCATCTGATTGCCCCGCTCAGGTGGGACAAATCCTGGATCACTGATCTACTCAATATAGCGATAGATCTACCCAGGAAGATCCCGGCCATGATGAAACTCCTTATGCAACTACAGTGGATGGTATTTAATCCCTGTCTGGACCATCTTCTTCTGCATGCTTGGCTCTTATCAGGACAGCCTTGTGAGACAAACAATTTAAACCTTCGATTGTAGAGAGCATCTTGAGAGCAAGAAGGCCCTCCACTCTGAAGGCTTATGAGGGGAAATGGCTGGTGCCAGATCCATCATATTGTCCCTTTGAGTGCTTCAATCCCTCAACTGGCCAACTTTTTTCACTGGCTCTTGGAGGAGAATCAGTTGGCCCTCATCACTATCAAAGGCTACTACTCTATGATATTGGACACATTCTGACTTCGTGGCAGATATGACGTTGGACATGATAATGACATTTCAAAACTTTTAGCCAATTTTGAATCAATTAAGATCTCTAACCATGTTTCCCAAATGGAATCTGTCCTGGGTTCTAACATGGCTCCACACAGGTAATTTCAAGCCTCTAGCCCACACTTCATTAAAGTTTCTATCATACAAGACATATTTCCTGATAGCTTTAGATTCAGCATGCAGGGTGAATGAGCTACATGTCCTTTCAGTTGACCCAAACTATTTTCAGTTCAGATCAGATAGTTCAGTGGTCCTCTTGACACAACCAGGCTTTGTAACCAGTAACCACTTACCGTCCATCGGTAACCAGAGAGTTGTCATTCGCTCCCTCTCTTCCATAGACGAGTCAAGAGCAGCAGCCATGCAAGATCCTGTCTGTACTCTCAAGCACTACTTGAAATGTACAGAGACAAGTTGTGGCGCACGCAAACGCTTCTTCCTCCCTGTGAAGGCTGGAAAACAAGACATCATCCCTTAAATCCTTGCTTCATTGCTGAAGTGAGTTGTATGCTTGGCGTATTCTGAGATCTCTCAAGATCAGATTTGCCTCATGAAGATTACAGCTCATGAGATTAGAGCCATCTGTGCAAGCCTCATGTTCAAATGTAACATTTCGATCCGAGATATTGTAGAAGCTGTTGACTGGCATGCAGAGTCAACCTTCTCAGGTTTTCCCTCAGAGATTTAGTGTCTCAGAGACAGACTTTGAATCTGGTGGGGCTGGTGGCAGCAGTACAAATGGTCACCAGACCCAAACTAGATCAACCAACACAGCCTGTTAGCTTCGCTGGATTCGCCAGTGAAAATTTTGTAGGCAAGAAGATTTCAAATCATCTTCTCAACCGTAGATAAGAGTCCCAGGTCAAGGGATCTCAGGCTGTGTTGCTTGTGTAATTAGGAGAATGGGTTATCTTTCATATGGGGAATCCAGCTATTCTCCCCCACAAGGATACTCGAGGTAGAGGTCAGATGCTCAGCATCCCCTCCTCCTATCACTTATTCTCCTAACATAAAGTGATTGGTGAACATATTCAAAGGAGAGAGCAAATTTTTAAGTAAATTATGTTTTTCGAAGAATATTTACCCAATCACATTACTTAAAAGCCCTCCCAACCACCTTGCCATGCATGTATCCTCATTAGTATCTTAGTCAGCTAAACACTGGCAACACCTGGTGGTATCAAAGGGAGGTAATAACAATCTTTTCCTGTCCATTATAAATAGATAAGGGCAGTAACTCTTTACTGCCCTTATCTATTTAAAATGGACAGGAAAAGATGATTTTCGTCTTTTATTAGGCTGGGTTCACGAGGTAGCAAGCTAATACTCCTAACATAATGAAAAAGAGAAACATAATTTACTTAAAAATTTGCTTTCTCTTGATGTACTTTGGAAATCGAATTCTTGCAGCAGCTGACTTGTTATTGATGCATTGGAGTTGCACTATGGAAAAATAAAACAGCCATACTGGCTGGCTGGATGGATGGATAAAGACAAAACCAATGAATGTAAAATAAATACATTTGTATTATTGAGTGGAATATGTCACAGATAAATTGACAACTTACACTTTATCCATCTTATGTAATGAAATCCATAATGCTTAACATTTTATATCCATTTATATGATAAATCCATTAACTGAATTATATGTCACATACCAGTATTAAAATGGTAGTCCTGAGTGGTTAACAATATCCCATAATATGTAGATTCCTGACAGCTTTCAAATAAACAATAAAAGTTAAGTCTACATTTTTGTGATTCACAGTATCCTATAAATGACACTGCCTAATGTCATCTAGCTGAAAGTCCTAAATTTCACCTTATCATTTGAGTCACCAAATAAAGTTCTGAATTCATCTACCATCATCCAGTTGTCATAAACATTGTTTGACGTGGATTCCTTGTCTTTACTCTCATCTTTGTTTGCTTCAGTTTTGGTGTTGTCTCAAATGAAATCATTGAAGAGTTCTTCATCTTCCATCCCATCCGTCGCATTGGAAATACCACCGTCTCTAATGGAATTTCCTCTCATGCATTACACACCCATTAATATGCAAATTAATCCCTGTATGCTTCGGGTTCATTTCTTTGGGCCCATCATCAATCCACTTATGCCACTGGTTCCACATATTTACCTTAAATGGCTTGTTTAGGCAAATATCGAATGGTTGCAGTACTGACATGGTGCCTCCAGGGAGTATGGCTTGCTATGTTTTGGCAACTTATGTTTTAGAAACTGCATCATATATGTATGCAAAACATGTCCCACATAAGCATAGCCTTAGGTTTCAACATGTGTGGTCTCGTGTTCCATACTGTTTCAATCCAAACCAAAGAAATTGCCTCATCTAGCCATACCTTAGGATTAGCAGTTACAACATAGGCTTGTGTTTGAACATAAGTAACAGCTTCAGTTGTGTGGCATTTGCTAAAGAACTTTATACTTCATGGAAATGTTGGGGTTTTTTTCTTCTCAAAGTCCTTATTGTGAGCATTTTGTTTACAAATGGATGTACAGTAGAATTTCCCAGCATATGAAAAACATTTAGTTTCAGCCTTATTTCCTGTGTATCCCAGATCAAAATCATTGTTTTCTGTTGTTTATAACAGATTTTAAAAAACTTTCCACTTGTTCCTCAACATTGACGGGCATTGTTTAAGTGCAAATCTGAAAGGTTTATTTCTATTAGCCTTGGCAATAGAAAGGGCCTTCATTCAAATTGAGTTTCTCCATTACTCATAACAATAGAAAGGGCCTTCATTCTAATGGAGTTTCAAGTAATTTTTTCTTGCACCAGTCACACATCTGTTTCTCTGACACACCAAATTCATGTTCTGTGGCACAACGGTTATGTTTCTCAACAAAGTCATTTAACTTTTAACTTTAGTGCACTCATATGCTTTATGTTGTCCTTTCTCCACATTGGTCAAACTGTGGAAGTTTAGCCATTTACCATGTATATCTTAGTGACAGGGTTCCCCACATTGGTCAAGCTACTGTTGTTGTTGCAGGGTTTAATGCCATTTTGCAGCACAAGATAGGCTATACATGCGGCCAGTATAAATGGTGGAGGAAGAACTCAGGAAAACCTCGGAAAGAACCACTGACCCACGAGAAGCTACTGGCATGCTTTCTCACATACCCACATTGGCTGAACCCGAGACTCAAACCCATGCAGACAGAGGTGAGATGGCAATGATCCGTAACGGTGAGCGCTTTAGTGCACTCGGCCGCTCAGGGTCCCATCAAGCTACTGAAGTTTAGCTATCTACAATGTATATCTTAGTGGCAGGGTTCCCAGATTCTAAAACTTTGACCAATTTTTAAAGAGACTGAGCTTGAACTCTGCAGGAAACTCTTTGATCTTACATTCTTTGAAATTTCACTAAAGGATTGCCACAGCTGAACAGGTGTCAGTTGTGTGGCATGATGAAAGGGATGCTTAATGGCACCAAACACGTGTCAAATTCACAGTGCAATCAAATGGCCATCTGTTGGGGAAAACTAAGCAGTGCTGTTTTCACATGCTAAGGTCAGATTTATAAATCTTATTAAGTCCCATTTATATGACAACCCCTACTCTGTATGAATCAGATTTCTAATAAAAAGAATTTACGTATGAGTTATCATATACAGTATAAGCTAAGTCATATCCCTATTGAACTGCATTGTTCAGTTGAACACATTACAACTTCCAAATCTCTTTTAAAATGTATATTAGTTTATTACTTTGTATTAAAACAGAATTTGGTTGTGCATTTATTTGTGAATACAGGGTCTGGTTGCCATAGGGCAAGTGAATTTCGTATTTACTTGTCCTTTTAAATTTTCACTTCCCCAACGTACGCATTTTACAGGTAGCATATGATTTCTTTCCTGCCAGGTTTTCTATATCTGCATAGTTGCTTGCTTTTGTCAAATGAGCATGTCTTAGGAAACAAGCCATGTGAATTTTGAAGACAAGAACAGATTTGGGTCTTTTCTCTTTGTATTTGGACATGCTTTATTTCTGAATGGATGTGGTATTTACATTTTATAAAAGATCCAAATCTTAAGGGCAAATTGTTTTCAAAACTGCCTACATCTTTAATTTTCATCCAACTGATACTTGTCAGACTTTACTCAGAACCAGTTCTCTTTGGGGGCATATGGAAGATCTGAATTTTGGTGGTGGTGGTGGTATGTTGGCTTAACACCATTTTTCAGTGCATGATAAGCTTTACATGGTGGCCAGTATATCTGATGGAAGAAGAACCTGGGATGAACCACTGGTCCATGAGAAGTAACTGGCAAGCTTTCTCTCATACCCACATTGGCTGAGCCAGAGACTCGAACTCAGACAGAGATGATGGCAGTGATTGGTAAAGGTGAGCACCTTAGACCATGCTGCCACCCAGAACTGATATAGTATAAAGAGAAAATAGTTAAAAGTCAAGCCATTTCATCACAATTGAAGACATAATAATTATACAGTAATAGTTATGGAGCATTGTTCTCTTTTAAGATGTTGATCTATCATTGTTCCTGACCTTCAACCGAATCCAATCCCTTACTGTAGATGTCAGTGTATTGGCCAAAGCTGTATCCCTCTCAGATTTCCTCCAGGTATGTGCATACATTTTCATATAGGTAAAATCTGTGCTTTGGTGATTTCAGAATGTATAATTTTAAAATTGCTTTTTTGTGTCATTTTATATTTGTGTCTGGTGACAAATTGTCAGCTTCCTTTTCATATATACAAAAACGTGGACAGTTTTAAAATTAGAAAAGGGAAATAGAATGAAAATATAACCAGAATATGTATAAATTACATACATTCTGAATACTTTTCCTTTATCTAGAACTGGAAGTTGATAAAGAAAAATCAGCACAGAAAATGCCAAAGGTATCAAAAATGAATAAAATTATTGAATTTGTAGAAAGCAAAAATAAAGGAACTGATTGGATTCCAGCATCAGTGTTGCAAACTTAAATTTAGTTATTTTGAGAAACTTTGATTTGAAATGCTTATGGCTATCAAATGTGAACAACTCTGACCCTTGGCCCTTTTTTTCTTCTCAGTTAAGTGAGGACCGTTCATCTGTCAAGAGAACTACACCTATTTCAGACCCAGGCAATGTAGATGCTAGGACAGTCTATGTGGTAAGAAATAAAAGAAGGTTTTTTTAATATTTTAAAGTTTTTTAAAGTTAAACTTGTTAAATAACAGAAAATTTTTAAAAATATCTCAAATTTATTAGAAGTAACTGTTATGCCTATTGTACACATTGATTGCTTGATAAATTATAATCACCTTAAATGTATCCCTAATATATCTCTATGAATACCTTGTCATCAATGGATCACTAACATAACTTGTCTCAATGGATATTTTGTCATCAGTAGATCATGAATATAACTTGTCTCTATGGATACCTTATCATCAGTGTTCTCTATGCATACCTATTATAACTTATCCTTACTCTGAATTTATTACCTTGTTATCATTGTTTGGAAATCAAAATAAAACTGATCTAAAAAATTACAAATAAATATGCTCTTTCTTGATTTGGTAAGTAATATGGTCCTTGTTGCTTGCACTCAACATCAGTCACTAATCCAATCATAGTTCTGTGCATTATTTGTGTAATTTATCTCCAGGAATGCCTGCCTAGTAGTGTGGACCAGGATTGGATAAGAAAGGTTTTCTCAGACTCTGGTAAAATTGCTTATATCAGCATCCCCAGGTACAGGAGCACAAAGGACCCTAAAGGATTTGCATTTGTTGAATTTGAAACAGAGGAGGCAGCACTGAAAGCTTGTGAGGTTAGACTTCTGTGGTCTTACACATATATAATTTTGATTACCTTTACAAAACTTAATGCAATATTTTTAAAAGTATCCTTTACACTTATCATATAAGTGTGCCATGGTACTAGCTAGAAATGTTTGAGGTTGGGTTACTGTTTTAACATGGTAGTATAGGGGCATCTTTTATGATGATAGCTTTTATCCAATAGAAAGATATTCCGATATACAGTATGGTCAGCGTATAAATTTGATGAAATACAGTACTCCATTTATTGAGGATTTTGGAGGAAAAAGTAACCTCTTGAAAATCCCTGTGTTTAAACTTTGGAAACAATGTCTAATGAAAAAAGAATTAAGTTTAAAAGTCCTTATTATGGGTAAGAAACTACATTATCAGCACAGTGTTTTGGAGGAGATCATGTATTAACATTGATTTTTGGAGTAGATAATTTGTACAGCTTGATGTGAACAGTGTCATTTTATCGCTGTATATTATGTTGAATTAACAAGAAAATGATGTCCATATAATAACAATATTAATTCCATTTATTAATGTGTAATCAGTGTTATAAAAGATTATCCAACCAAATAGATTTGTTCTTCAAAATGCATTAGGAGGATGGCACTGCCTTGCAAATCCAGTCATTGCAAGCAGATAAAGATGTATCATTTTGCTCCCACAATTTTTGTTGGAGCTATTGCTATATTTGTCTTGTTGGTTAATACAATGTTTGGCTTAATATTATTAGCATAATTAGTCAGCAGGTTTTGATGGATTGCCATGAAACTTGGTAAATATTATAGCCATTGCCTTAAGGATGTGTATATCGATAAATCAGTTTGCTCTTGCAATTTTTTCAGAGGGGTGGGGTTAATTACTAAATCTGTAAGTTTTGGAACATGTCAGTTTTCTGCTAGATTCATGGAAATACTTTGATAAAGTGTTACAGCATAAAATGAGGGAATCTCTGGCAGAGAACACACTAGCATACATTATGCAAAATAAAACCATGTCAGAGCATTAAGTTACCCATGAAATTATTTTCACAAGTTCTTTAAAAGAAATTTCTTTTGTGAGTTCATGCTAGAAAAAAATGAAACTCAGGAATGTTCTGGCCAAGAAGAAGCCATCTCAGTTAAGTCTGTACAATGAGTAATATTATATTTAGAAAATGAAAGCCTTTTTATAAATTATTCACAGGTAGAAATTTTAAATACTCATATTGTGTGATATTCTTGTTTTTCTAACAGGAGCTGAACAATCCCCCTGTAGAAGCTGAGGACAGAATTGGCAAGTTTCCACACAGCAATAAACAGTTAGAGCTCCTCAAGAAGAAAGGTCTTCCACTTGAATCGAAAGGTATGTTCTGTGTGCCAGTAAAGGTTAGAAATCTCAAATATAACAACTGCAGACTTGACAGTGTTTCATAGATGTCACATTTTAATAGCAGTAATGCAGTACCTGTCATTGTTGTCTTGCTTACCTTCCAGAACACTAAGTCCCCCCATCTGAGCTGATAATTTCAACCTCTCATAATGGAAATGGAATGCTCTCAAAATCTAGAATGGAGAGATCCAGAAAAGTATGATTACCACATAACCAGCTTATGCGGGATACTCTTCCTCTTTTCCTTAGATTCTTATGATGCAAAGATGTGTCATTTGACTCAATTCACTCATGGAAAATTTACCTTCATTTTCATGTTTAAAGATGTTTTTTAGCTGATTAGTCTAAATTTCAGTTTAATTAAATGATTATCCCTTCAGTCCATGCAAATTTTGTTCATGATATGATCAATGTTGTTAGTTATGGGGACTTTATTACGCTGTGTTAAATAAGTGGTGTACATATCTTTTCTTCCACTTTTCCTAACCCAGTGTTAAAGTAAGTAATTCTTTGTTGTTTTTCCGGATTTTTATTCAGTACTTTGGCAGTACCATAGCATTTTTGCCTTGGGTAGGTATCACTATCCAATTATAGTTTCAGAATCTTCCCTTTTTTTCATTAGTTGTGGAATTGAATAAGTTCCTGTTTAGTCAGTACCCTTAATCACTACATTATAATAATTTTACTGCACTGTAAGTATATGCATAGGCAGTACCAGTTTAATTTTCACTTTTAATTATTGTCCTGATATTTGCAGTATATTTTGAAATAAAATATCTGCATAATAATTTCTTTTTCAGAGAGTACTAGCTTTGGTAGTACATACTTTTCTTTTCAGGGCTGTCACAAATGGGGGGAAAATCAGAGATTCCATTACAATGGTATATGCCAGTTTTTACCGGTACAATTTTTCCTTGGACTAAAAGAAAATGAGACTGTTGGTATTTGTGTACCAACAAACAGTAAATGTGTTTTAAGTCTTAACAGCTAATTGCCTCAACATAAAAGTCTGTCAGAAGCTGTTGTATTCTTGTCACTCAAGTGTAGTCCCACAGATATTTATCAGTCATTGACAACAGTACAGAGCACCAAAAGAAGAATCAGCTTATCTCTTTGATGGATTCAGGTGGTATAACATTATACACATATGGTATAATTCTGTCTTCCTAGTCAGTTAAAATAGACAACTTACAGTTAAGGCTGGAGTTCTCACATTTATCAAATTACTAAATCATAGTATTGGATTGCTGCTATAGCTTAACAAGAGAGGAAGCCTAGAAGCCTGTCTCATCATGCATACCTGCAACTATCAAAGAGATAAGCTGACTCTCCGTCTGATGCTGTTTTGTGTGACTAAGTGCTGGTGTGCAAAGCAATAAAAATTAAAGCACATAAATTTCTGCTTCATAGATGTTAATCCAAGCTTTTATTTCTTTTTGTTCACAACAAATTAATAACCACATCTTTGTTTACAGATGAACTAGTTTGGTTTGGATTTTGACACTTTCTGTTTATCAGTGACTGTGAGTCATGTGATCTAAAAGCCATGCTGAAGCTGAAGACTTTCAGTTACACCATTCAACTAAAATGAAACATGTGGAGCATGTAAATACCTAAATTAGCTATTTACTCTATAGTTGAACCATGCACCAAAGTTGTTAATTGTGTGTGAATTAAGTTGGTGAGTGGAATGGGATTACATAGTCTTAGTCTCCTCTGACCCTTTCCACCCCATTTGTAATGGGGTCAGAGCAAATTGGCTTTTCAAAAGTTGGAATTCACCGCCGCCTGGAGAAAGCCAGATTCGTGAAGCACAGACCACTCACTTGTCGCAATGTTTTTCTTGAAATCATGCGACTACTGCATTGACGTGTTCAATCTGCTTGATGAATCTGGTTTTCTCCTATGGCAGCAACAGGTTTATGGCTGTTCTCTGAAAAAAACATGCTGAAAATTAGGTATGCTTTAGTTCTTTCTACAAACATTATGTGACTTTCATTTAATATTTTCCAATTTTTTGTACAACATTGGAAAGGGATTTATTGTTATCTCATGACTATTGGACCTCTTATGTCATGGACATATAGGTTACTAGAGATGTTTGGTCATGTGACTAACAATGCAAATAGAGAGTATCAGGCTATGTTTCAAAAATGCTGTAGTTTTGACTTTTCTATCATTGGATTAAAGACATTTGGAATATTATAATTGCAATTTCTAAAAAAAATCTTTTCTATCAAGTTCATGCAGGTATAGCTTTGACGTAAGGTATTTAAATTGGCTAGACTCACTAATAAGCAGCTACCTTACGCTGTCACCATGCTGTGGTGATGAATTCCAACTCTTGTTAACAAATATCAAAATATTTAAATGGGGCATCACAATGGGTATTTTGATAGGGACTTAAGATCACCTTTCAGCCATGATTCTAGGGCTTAAAGTTCATAAGCTGCTAACTATAGCCTCACATGCCCATCTTTTTTCAGCAGCCTCCTTCATTCTTCTGAAGGAGGAATCTTTGTCTCCAGCCATGGTATAGTGCTTGTTAGAGGCAGATGTGAGAATTTTGAGGCATGCTTTGTCACTGTCCATGGTGCTATCAGTGGAACTGCTCCAGGGACATTGCATGAAGGTCTTCGTGGATCGCATATGAAGGACCAACAGGACTGGTCCTTTGCAGCCACTCTTGTCCCATTGAAACCGTCCAGAAAACATCCTCATCCTGACTGTCTCACAGGGACTTCTTCATTGTTCTTCAAAAGGATGCAGCCTCTACAGTCCAGGAAACAACATCAATTCAGGCCTCCCTCTCACCTGTCTTTTGCTAGATGATGCATTTATTAAGGTCAGGGAAGAATGCCTGTGGACTCCTGACATTGATTGCTCTTCTTGAAACCTTGATGGGCACTTGGCTAGTGATCTTTTCAGAGGTTTGTTCTGGCATAATGGAAGACCTGTGTCCTTTTTATACAACAGGATGGATACTGGCTTTGTTTGATTTTGCCAGCAGTCCACAAAAACAGATCCTCCACTGCTCAGCTCATTCTTATAGCCCCTCTGTGAGCCCAACAATCCTAGTTAAATAAGCATCTCGACCTGTTGGTAGACCAGCCCAAGATGTTACCTCAGAGGAGGGACCTGCTGTCACAGCACAGGGAAGCTCTTCTCCTCAGAAACCGTCATCTTTCCAATTTTCTCAAGTATTTTGAGCTGCAGAGACCAGTATTTCATTTATTAATACCTAGATGGAATCTCTCATGCATGTTGTGGACTTGTCAAAACCCCTTAATGTACCTTCTTGGTGAAGCATCTTTCGAGAAACTTACCCTTAAAACTGTTTTCCTGCTTTCCTTAGCATCAGTAAGGAGTGAGTTTCATGTCTTGTCTATAGAAAAAGGCTTTTTGCTGTCCTGTGGCAATTCTGAGTCGGTTTTTCTCCATCATCTAACAGATGTTCTGGCTAAAAACCAGATTACTTTGATAGTACTACTCCCTATAGACATCCCCAGTCCCCATCATATCTGTGCAGGGGATAATCAAGATAGACTTTTCTGCCCAGCTACGGTATTACTGTTCTATTGGCTGTGTTATAAAGGGGTAATCAAGACTTCTCTGCCCTGCTGTGGCATTAATGGTTCTATTTTGGTGCATATTGTTTATTTCTATTTTGCTGCATAAGAAGGGAGAAGAAAGGGTAGAATGCTGATATCTTGGCATCCACCATTTCCACTTTGATTGTTCTCGCTATCAAGAGAGCTTTTCAGGCCATTGCTGAGAGGTATGTTTTTCAGGTTGAATGGCTTTTCCAATTGCCAGTGTACTTGCCTTCTAGGCCAGTATATGTCGGATTAGTAATCTCTGATCATTTTGTTTTTATCCCAGTGGTTTTCAAAGAAAAGGTGTGTGGAGTCAGTAATCCTGCTGCATTCAGACCTCTGTGTGCATGTGTATGTAATGTCTTGCAACTTCCCAAGCATGTTAAAGTAAGAAATTTAGGACTTTGGAATGTGATTCAGGGTAGTCTTTTGATTTGAAAAACATTTTAAAGGAGACCAAAAATAAAACTTTTTCTTTTATGTATGTAATTCTCTACAAATTTTAATTCAACTGTAATGTTTATAAATTAAATATCCTAGTTGGTTAGTGACTATATTGCACGGAAGATACCACTAGTACGTAAATTGCCGAGTTTTTCAGAGTTTTGATGAGACGACAGATCACGTGGTCCTAAGGCACAATACTAGCCAGTCCTCGAATACAAACAGAAACATGGCAAGCAAGACAGACAGGAGGAGACCAGATATGGGTTGCACATTCAAAAGTTGAATCTGCTTCCGAGATATGCTCATAACTGTATCTGTTGAATTGTGTGTTAACAATGTGTTTAAGACATGAAAGCAGAAAAGTACAACAGTAAGAAGGTGCTCATATTTCATATTTTGTAATTTAAAAAGAAACAATGTAATTTTCAGATAAATACTTATCCATTGTGTGCTGTGCAGAAATGTAATAAGGATTAAATGATGGTGCCCAATGTAAAATTAAAAATTTACCACAATGCAATAAATTCATTTAAGAAGACTGAGGTTCAGTCATATTATATGTAAATGACATATTCATTACCTACCCCCAACACACACACACAACATAAGGACTAATATCTTGAAAATATACATCCAACACTGAAACACTGAGAGATAATACTGAATTCTGGGCAAAGAGACAAGAACGGGGACAGACTTGTTTGTGAAACAATATCCATTACTGGGGAGGTGTAAAAGGCATTGAGAACAGTTTTCATTGGTTGTAACTTAAGCATTAGTTTTTCAAAAAAAAAACCCACAAATAAATCTGCAAAGCAGAAATCATAAGTAATTAAATTAAACATTAAGAAGCTTTCCTTCTTATAATTCAATTAACAGTGTATTTTAATGCAGGCTACAGTTAGCATATTGACAAATCTGATATATATATATATGTCTGGTATAATAGTTTATGTACTGTACTGGTCATTGCTCAAAGAAAATTTTTTTAGGCACAGGCCCCAGGCTGTTGACTTAAATAAATTCACAAGCCCTGGCTAAAATTCCACAAGCCAAAACAGTTTATACCTGTCAACTCTCAAGCAGGGAGAAGAACCTCCTGATTTTTGGGGTATTTCCACACCTACCTCCCGATCTCATAATATCTCTCGATTTTTCACAGAGAACTCCCGATTATTACATTATGTCTGTCAATTTTCATTTCTCAGAAAAAAACCCAAACCATACATAAATAGATATAACATATGCAATCCACAGATGCCATATTCTGTTTTATCACTTGTGAATACTGTAGTGTCGAAATCAGTGCCGGATGTAGGCATAAGCTAAACGAGCTACAGCTTAGGGCCTCACAGTCTGAAGGGGCCTCTCAAATTTATTTTATACCAAATAGGGCCTCTTCAGCTTCCCAATAATTAATATCACAGGACAGTTTTTTTCTTCAGTAAATAGAATGTTAAGATTAAACATTATTCATATAAATTTCAGATTTTTTTAAAACCACTACAGCAGTACTGTAGTAAAAAAAAAAAAATTAAAAAAAAAAAATTGTCACCAATTAGCTTAGATCCCATGAATGATCACTGTCAATGCTGTGTAATTTTCTCTGCAAACAAAATTGCACGTCCATTGCTGCCAAAGAAACTCGGCCAGTTAACACCTGACATTCCTCTACCGTATATGTAAAATTTAATTACCATGATTAAATTAAAAGAAGGAATAAAACAAAATATACCATGCAGTATATTTGCCCCCAAAGAACTAATTCAGAATAAATATTTTATTCAGTAAACAGTGTTACATGCCTTAAGACTTAAACATAAGGAAATAAGGTGGGACATAAAATGCGGGAAAAACAGTTGCCACATGTACAGTAACTTGTGACTGCAGATTTGAACTGTTAAAATGAAGTCCTAGGCATGATAAGTTACAACAAAATAGAGCATCATTTATTTGCCAATCAGTTACTGGTGCTTACATACAGACACTGTCGAATATGGTTTCTTTGAAGTATGTCCGAAGGGCAGTCCTTTTCACAAGATAAATGCAAGGATAAGGATTAGCTGTTAATTAGTCACACTGGCTTTATTGCTTATGTACTTAAGTAAAAACTTTAACTATTTTACAGTTTAGCCACAGCTGACCAGAATATAAAAAAGGGGCTTGTCCTGGGGGATAATAAGGTGTATCACAGGGAGAAATGGCGCGCCCCATGGGCGCTCGCACATTGGTTCAAGGGGGTGGAGTCAGTAGTCGCCTCACCCCAATTTCTATTGTCAGCCAGTTAATGTGAAACTTTGATTTTATACCTGACCTCTTTTCTTTTAATCGCTGCTATTTAAACTGCCCAAGGGATAGTTTTACATCAGGTCCAATCGTTACAGATTACCGTTTATACATACTACATGTAACATTCATAGACTGAAAGGTTCTTTTTTTTGTTGTTTTTTTTTTTTTTTTTAATTTTTAAAAAAAAATTTTTTAAGATTACTGAAAACTGTGTTTTCTCGAAATGCGACCGTGTCAGGGGTTTAGAATCTTATTTTTAGCGAAGCTTCCATTTGATTAAAATCAATCTCAATTTCACCTAGGACAGTGGTGATTTGATTTAGATTGTGCCGTGTTAAGACATGTATGTCAACATCTTGAAAATACATTTACTCATTTCATCAGAGTGATCAAAGTTTCCTCAGGCAAACAATATTGTTTTCAACAAGCCCAACGGGTACCTCACTTTGAATACTAAAATTAGAGGGGCCATCTGTGTCAGGCTATCAGATTTTTTTAGCACTGCTGGTGTAGATATAAGATCTATGAATTGATTGTTGCATTTTGTGGTCACTTACTCTGCCTTCTGCCTATTTTCGTAACTCACACGTTAACACTTTTCCCAGGATTTAAACGATCCAACATTATGTCTGGAACAGCGCCAACTTTTAGTCTAGGCCTAGTATTTGCGTATCCTAGGGCTGCCATTTTTTCAGGATCCCTCTCGTAACATTCCTTTGAGAAATTTAATGAGTACAGAGTGCTGTATGGTGTTGCTTTGAAATCGAATCTCTTGTAGTAATGTATCCATTTTTTTAGACTGCACTGGTGGCCTAGTGGTTAGAGAGTCCGCCTCGGATGCAGGAGGTCGTGGGTTCGATCCCCGGCCGAGTCATACCAAAGACTTGCAAAAATGGTACTAACAGCTGCCTCACTTGGCACTCAGCATTAAGAGGTTAGTGTTAGGACTGGTTGGCCTGGTGTCAGGATAATGTGACTGGGTGTGACATCATGCTACATGTCTGCGGCATGATGCCCCAGTGCTGGACATCACTACAAACTGCCACACTGCAGATATCATAGCGATATGACTGAAAAATCATTAAAGCCATGTTAAAAATCCAAATCACACAAACACACGTATCCATACTTTCTTTATGTCTTTATCTTTTGAAAAAGAAAAAAAAAATGTTGTCCACAGCCTTTTCTTAATGTGCTATTACACCCATAAGCAACGCAAAATGGCATTGTCTTTTACTCTGGCAACTGCCAGTCAGGATGCTGGAGTTGCTACTATGACGTAACATCGTGAAAGTAACCAAATAGGCACGGAAATTTTGCATACGAGGTCACAGAAATTCAGCTCCAGGAAGATATGCCAATATTTAAATATTGGCATTACGGTCACAGATGATACTTCAGAATAAGGTTTTCTTCTATAGTGCTTTTATTATTATTCTATATTTCCATTCATTTCTGGTCTCCTTTAAGGGTTGAACTTGTTTGGGAATTGTAGAGATTAAATATTCACATGCCCAACTCAAAATGGTGAGTGAATATTTGCGGTAGCAAGTGAATTTTTCAATAACTTGCCCAAATGGGCATTTGCTGATTCTGGGCAGACCAGTGTTTCTCTTTACTTTAAAGATGTTCTGTCACAAATATTGAAAGCTTTGTCCATTGGAAGACCATTCTTTCTGCCTGATGTTTGTTTCCCATTTGTTTTGATCAAGCTCACACAAGTGCTTCACTCTCATTCTTCAATATTAACAAATGCATAACAGAGGGAGAACAGACTGGTTTCAATTTTATTTATTTATAACTGATCTTAGAAGGGTCAGAGAACAAGTTCTGGACATTGACATGATCAAATTTAGGTTGCTAACATTGTTAACTTTTATTTTTTATATAACAGCTGGTTCAGTAAGAGCTTATTCTGGGCAAGTGAAATATTTTAGTACTTGCCCAAAATGGGTGAATGGATTTAAGTTTTTTTTTAACCACTAAATGTGGATACTTTTTCCAGATATGTATAATGGAAACAATTAGGGATACGTGTAGCTGAGAAATCATAAGGACAATATTGCTTGCTACAGGCTTGTAATTGAATTATAGTGAAACTCTTATGGACTGATTTGTTTTCCAGAGGAAACTAAAACTAACCCAGAAAAAGAACTATTGACAAAGGACAGTGAAATGCAACAGGTTGGGGAAAATATGGAAGCCGTAGGTACTTTAGGTGGGAAGGGCAGTAAAAGGAACAAGAGAAGGAGGAGAACTAGTGAAGGAAAGGACATGAAGAAAGTTGATGGACAAGAGAAAGCATCTGGTCCCAAAGATGATAGTAGTACTTATCAACAAGACCAGACTGATAAAGACAGGTCAATCAAGGATTATGACCCAGGAGAGTCAGTGGGTAATTTTGGCAAGGGTGAAGGCTGTTCTGTTACAGGCAAGAAGAGAAAACGAGATTCAGACTCCAAAGAGGTGGAAAGTGAAGATTCAAAAGAAATGACTTACAAGCAAACTCTGTTAGAACAACCATCACAAAAAAAGATAAGGTCTAAGTCTGAAGAAAGTACAGCAACATCTGGATGTACTGTTAAGCCAAAATCTGATGAGTCAGAGGAAAGTAAAATGGCCTCTGGTAGTATTATTAAATCTAAATATGAAACCAGTAACACATCACATTTATCTCCAAAAAAGAGGAAGTCATTTGAACAGAAGGAAAAGAACTTTTTAAGTACAGAAGATGCTGACAGTGTTAAGGTAGGAGATACTGAAAAATTCGGTAAGAAACGGTCCAGAAAAAGAAGGAGTCGGACTAGAACAGACTCTGGAACAGAAACTGGTAAAGACTCATTGGAGAAGAAATTTGATTTTGTTGGTTCCAGGGAGAGCATTGAACAGCTAGATCGACCAGCAAAGATGCAAAGAAAGGAAGAGATGAAGGAAGATAATGGCTCTTCCTTAAAGGACAGAAGGAAGAAAAGGAGGAAAAGGAAAAAGAGAAATAAGGATAAATACACACCAGAAATAAGGGTCATTCCCAAGTAAGTACTAGATATGTAAGACTCAATGACTGAAATCTATCATGATAAGCATTTCTTGGGTTTAATAGAAATGCAATTTTCTGTCAAATTATTAGATACTCAAGTAAGAGAGTGATACTGTAATGACCTTAATTGGGTACAAATACAGTATTTGACATAATATGCACACCATTCACTTAAAATTTTTAATTTGGCTTGGTTTGTCATGTTAAAGTTTATCATAATAAGTTTACAATGAAAATGTCATACAAGGTTCCCATTACAGGTAACATAATCTCCATGCCAGACCTGCCAACCGTTATGGTTTTGCTGTAAGTTTTACGAAAATGTCCCTTAAAATATGGACTTATGAAATAAAAGGAAAAACTTTTGAAATATATTTGTTGCGATAAAGTCTTTATGATTGGCTCATCCATGTTTGATTTGGATCCAGGTTTCATATTAGTGTAAGTGGATTTAGTCACTGAACCAGATTAACTTTACAGTAGTACCTCATATGCTGTAAACTGCACATTTTTTCATACTAAGCATCTGCATGATCAAACTGTTGATTATAGAATTTTTTTTTAAATGGCATCCAGCTACCGATATATGTGTTCGGATGAAAGGAAAAAACAAGCCTCTTAAAAAGTTTTAATAATCAGTACAGAAGAATAAAAAGGAATATTCAGATTGTTCTGAATAAAAGCAGGAAGGGACACAATTACGTTTATTGGACATCACATGTCGATTTGAATATGTCATGTGGTGGGAGATACGATTGCTGCCATGTGAAATGAAGAAAAAAATTCCAAGAATTACATTAAGTTGAGAGATAGCAACAAGCCATTGAGCTGCATAGGGTTTGTAACTGAGTTTTGTGCAACTGTGCTAGAAGTAAATAAGGTCTCTGTGTACTTTGTAAACTTCACAGATGAACATAATGTTTACCATTGATGCATCAGTTTGGAATACCGAACTTATAAATACACGTTTTCCAACTTGACATTAGCAGTACATATTTTGTTACACCTTACTAAAATCTGTTCAGACTTATGGAAGAAAATCAACTGCCTCACTGAGACAGTTTTGTTAGGGTCAGCAGGTCTGCCATGCCATTAGAATGTTGCTCTGACTCACAAGCTATCATGAAAATGGCGGATCCAATAGCATCAGCAACAGATTTCACTGAACAATATTCTCGACAATATTTCTGAAACTTACCTACCTGATTTCTAGGTTCTTTCAGATCACATGTTAAAGAAAGGCTTGAACTACTACACACAATTCATGAAATTAGGATTTTTGATGGCAAAAATCTGGTCAAAGTTGCAGCACATAGCTGGTGACCTATGAGAAAGAACAGACATCCTGACAAACTTCATGAAGACATTTTGCAAGAAGAGGACAAAATAACAAAATATTTGTGTTCTTGAAAAGTTAGGCTTACTTATTACTTATCAGAATTTCTAATATGGTTTCAGTATTTTGAAAAATTTTAAAATAAAGCTTTTGTTATGTATTTGCACCATTTAAATGTGTATCATACATTTATAATTGTTGTATACAAATAAAACAAGTATTTCTTAATTACAATTAGTAATTTAATTATATTTAGGAAAACAAATATTAAACTTACAATAAATAAATAAATAGTTATCCAAATTTATGTGAGCGATTGACAGGAATACTATACATTATTTATGCTGCTTGAACATGTATTCTGAGTGGGATGGATAAAACATTTCATAAGGGTATCATTGATAACCCAATAAATTTAAATTATATCCTATCCATGTAAAACGATCATTTATCACAGTTTCTTAAACAGAAAGAAATAACAATGGCACATTAAAGTAATCCACTACAGACACATTGACATATATTTGCATCCGCTTTTACCTTTGTTTGCTAATTAGTGTGACTCTTTTATCTTACTTCATTGATGTCAACATTTTGCAGGTGTTATAAAATCAGTAATTTGTAAAAGAGCGGTTTTATTTAAAGTCAGCATAACAAAAATTTAAATAAATGGCACGATATAGCTTGCTTCTACTTTGAGTCTCAAGCCTAATAAAGACAAAAGAAATATTTAATTATAGTTTCACTGCTTCATAAGGATAACATATTTTTAAAACCTTCCATAATAAAAAAAATGTATTAAAAACTTCAATTTAAATTTTTAAATTAAATTTGCAATTATAGATATGAGTAGGATTAGGGCCAATCCAGAAATTTTAACTATTGGGTGGTGTTTGGAAAACTTGACACCAGTTACAAGTAAGTGCTCAATTTTGAAAATTTTAACAAAATCAGCACTAATGAAGCATGATGCAGGATTCCAGCATTCCATATTTAAATTTTAAAAAAAACAACACAAAGTGATAAAAAGACAAAAAAAACACACATACACATTTTCTTTTTTGCATGTAACATGACGACTCAAATCTAATCTACTACTCGATTATAAACATACATTTAGCATATTTCAGCATTTTCACAAGTACAGCAAATACTATCATTATAAAAAAAAGTTTTGTGTATTTATCTCTGAAATATGATTATATATAATGTATCACTTCCAATGCAGATATTTTTCCACATTATGTGTTATGTTTTAAATTTTAAAAAAATAATCCCTTTTGAATCTGTTCGTAATAACGACAGTCTGCATCACATGTGCCCCAAGTACAATGACAAACCATTTTTCTGATAAATTTTCAGTTATTTTCTGTATAATCTTTCAAATTTCTCTGCAATGCAATAAGAAAATAATGAAACGTGGTCTTGTGTTTGTAAGCAAATGTGGTGGACAGCAACATGTACCTAGGCAGTGAAATCGATGCCTATTTTTGATTGGTCAGTGTGCCCAGCTTGATTGACAGGTTGGAAATATCTATTACATCCAGTCTGCTGGATGTTCTTGACATTAAAGCATGTGGATGTATCACATCAAATACAGTATTTGGCTAAGTGGGTGTTCATTAAGGCAAGTGTAGGTATTACATCTAGCGCAGTATTTGGCTGAATCTGCTGGATGTACTTGACATTAAAAGCACATGGATGTAGTTCATGAACACAGTATAGAATAGTAAAACACATTTCTAGTTCTTGTTTTGTTTTGTCATATGGCTGTCGTGATAAGAAGGCATTTTATATATATTGCTTTCTGTACAGCCATCATTTTGACCGTATCTTTGACTGTAGACATTTCCAGTCCACTCATTAAATTCTGTAAAGAACAAGATATTTCATTGAAACTGTACCCATCTATATGTTACTACTAGTGATTTGTCATATAACACATTCAGGTGCATGACTCGAAGGTCCAAGTCTATTTTTCCCACCAATTTTGGGAAATTTTGTATATCCCTTACAATGTACATAAATAGTGGAAATAAACAGACGTCTGGATAAGCACTTTATAGATTGCTTGCATATCTGAGTTTTTGATGGGCAGACCTAAGATGCACATGTGCTACTCAGTCACAAGTAGCACATTGGTGTGAAACCCATGCTGCTGAATGAATATTTATTAGGAATAGTAGCAAATATGGATGAAATTTTCAAGGTACCTGGCCATGATCAAAGGTTCTTTAATTCATACTCAAGTAAATTTATTGAAATACAAGGTGTTTACAGGCAGTGAAAATTGAAGATTCTTAATCAAAGTTAAGTTTTCAACGTGTTGATTTTCATTTAACAGATATGAATATAAGATTTTTTGTATAATATGTCTGTCTTCAATTGTAGAGTGAAATGGTTGGAGCTTCGAAAGGAATACCTTGAGCTTCAGAAAAAGAGTATGAGGGAATTGAAAAGGGCATTAGTGGAACTTAAACAAAATGTGAAAGAAGATGGAAAGACAGAAAAAGCAAACAAGGAGGGTAAGGCTTGCTGTTACATGATCAGTTTTGCTTTTACCATATACTACTCTGCAAGTGTAATTTAAAAGAGATCTCCACTGATATATGATGCTGCACATTTTTGGTATGTTTTCATGTCTGCCTTTTTAATAACACATACACAGTTTTTTAATGGTTTAACTTCATATAATAAACAGATGGAAATTATAGTCATCCATTTTTGGCTTAAACTTTTTTGCCAGTGTAAAAAGCAGACATTTATCCTAAACATGTTGAAACCATGAATTTCAGTTTGGATCTCCTTGAACAATTAGACAGCTGTGACATACGATTTGACTTATATGAATGTTGCCATTTTTAAGTGAAGGTTTTAATATAAAATTATGTAGAACTTAATGTACATGTCCTGGTATTAGCTTATCCTGGTTTTTAATTCATATCTCTAAGGATACATTGCACATCCTAACCAGTAGTTTCATAATTCTTGTCCTTCTAATTTCTTAATCTTTCTGTCAATTTTTCCCCATTTATTTTTTTCAGGAGCATGTAGGTGTTACCATGTTTATTTGTGCTGTCCATCTATTTAACTTGTGCATCTGTCTCTGTTCTGTTCACCTGTTAGTTCCATAAACAAGGCTCTTGGTCCTGTCCATTCCTATCCATTGGTCTCTCCCATTCATCTTTTAGTCTGTCCTTTTCACCAATAATTTTATTTCAGTAGCTTTGGAAATTAAACTAAATTTTGTTTGATCCCTCATCATCATCATCATTGCAGTCCGTCGGTGGGTCGACGATGACTGTCCTATGGCTTAGGTCTCGCTGAGATGCTTCTCCTTCATTCCTCTCGATCTTGAGCCAGAGTATTCCATCTCCTGGTGTCAGTCTGTCTAGCTTTCATGTTTCTCTTAGCTACATCCTTGAATCTTAGCCGTGGTCTTCCTTGATTTCTGTTTCCTTTCTTCAGTTGTGAGTACATAAGTTGCCTCGGGAGTCTCCCCTCATCCATCCTATTGACGTGACCAAGCCATCTTAGGTTTTTCTCAATAAGAATGTCAGTCATAGACAGGAGTCTTGTTCGCTTCATTATTTCTATGTTTGTGACCTTGTCCTCCCATTTAATTCGTAGAATTTGGTGGAGGCGGCGCATCATATAAGCATGAAGTCTCTTTGCCTGTGTACGATAGATCGTCCAGGTTTCTGCACCATACAGGAGAGATGACATCACTATGGCATGATACACTTTCCCTTTCACACGAGCTGACACATGAGTATTGTTCCAGAGCCTATGCTGTAGCTTGCCGAAAGCAGTGCTGTCTTTCCCCAACCTGTATGTTATCTCACTCTCAAGGCTAGCATTGTCTGAGATAGTACTACCAAGGTAGACAAAGTTTTTGCACTGGACTAGGTCCTCACCATCCATGGTTATGGGGGTTGGCGGAGGAGGTGTGCTGAAGAGTTTTACCGGTTGGTACATGCATTCTGTCTTACTGATGTTTATTTTCAGGCTGAATTGTTTTGCAGTCTTGGAAAACTTGTCCACTATTGTCTGCATATCCTGTGCGTTGAGTGCTACAATGGCACTGTCATCCGCAAACAGCATTTCTCGCACTACCAGTTGCCTGGTCCATGTCTTTGCCTTGAAGTGTGACACATTGAACAGATCGCCATTGTGGCGTGTCTGAATGTATATACCTTCATTTGTACCCTCAAAAGCTGCTAAGTAGAGCGAGAAGAGGGTCGGCGCCAGTACACATCCCTGTTTAACACCATTTCTTACTGGAAATTCTTTGGACTGCATGCTGCCGTGGGCAACATATGCTTGCATACCAGTGTGGAGGACTTTGATGACATTGATGACTTTTTCTGTTGTGCCGAACTTCCTGAGTACTTGCCATAAGCCATCCCGAGACACTGTGTCAAAGGCTTTGGTGAAATCTATAAAGACTACATACAGTGGCATGTTCTGTTCCAAGCACTTCTCTTGTATATGGCGCAGACAAAAAATCATGTCCATCGTTCCCCTGCCACTACAGAAGCCACATTGGCTCTCTGGCAGGGCATTCGTAGAAATATGTTTATCAATCCTGTTCAACAGCACATGAGAAAGAATCTTACCAGCGATTGATAGGAGGGATATATCTCTGTAGTTTCCACATTTCTTACGGCTTCCCTTCTTGAATATTGGCACAATACTAGCAACCTTCCAGTCCTGGGGTACCTTTTCTTCAGTCCAGATTTGCAGGATAAGATTATGAAGATTTCTGGTCAGTTCCAGACCACCATATTTCCAGATTTCTGCCGGTATTCCACAATGACCAGGTGCTCTCCCTTCCTGAGTGTTATCAATAGCTTTAGTCAGTTCCCGCATATCTGGGGGTTCTGAGAGTGATTCTATCTCCGGTCGTTGCCTAATGGGCTGAAGGGCTCGAGGGTCAATACTGCCTGGGATTTTAAGCAGTTGGTCAAAGTGCTCTGCAAATCTGTTCAAGATATCGCTCTTCTCCTACAAGATGGTTTGTCCATCACTGGAGATGAGTTGAGTGGTACCTCTCTTTCTGGGTCCATAAACTTCCCATAAGCCTGTATAGAATCTCTTCATATCGTTCACGTCAGCTGCTTGTTGTAATTCTTCTGCTTTTGCCTCCCACCAGTCTGATTTCAACTTCCTGGTGTACCGTTGGAGTTGCCGTTTGCATTCTACATACTTTCGCTTTATTGGATCGTGTATTCATCTGCAACAGTTTTTCCCGTGCCTGGTTTCTACCTGTCAGCAGTCTCTCATGCTCAATGTCCCCTTCGTCAAACCAGTCTTGATGTTTCTGCTTTGGCTTCTCAAGAACAAGTTCCGCTGCGTCACGCACAACAGTTTTTAGGTTTTGCCAGTTCTCCTCAATCTCATCACCCATCGGCTGTAATCTATTGGTCAGAGCTCTCTCGATCTCGTTCTCGAGCTTCTCTTTGATGGAGACATCCTTTAGTCTTGCTGTATTCATCTTGGTCGGTGGTTTGGTGGCAGTTCTATTGCGCGGTTTGCTGACTGAGAATTTGATTGTGGACCTTAGCATCTGATGGTCGGTTGAACAATCAGCACCTCTCATCACTCTGGTGTTAAGCATATCTTTCAGGTCTTTCTGTCTTGTGATCACATAATCCAGGAGATGCCAGTGTTTTGATCGTGGGTGCATCCAGGTGGTCTTGTGGTGTTCCTTGTGCTTGAAAACTGTATTGGTGATGACAAGGCCATTTTCCGAGCATAGAGCCAGTAGAAGTTCACCATTTGAGTTGCATTTGCCAATACCATGAACACCTAGCACCCCAGGCCATTTATCATGATCTTTTCCAACTCTTGCATTGAAGTCTCCAGTTAGAATCAGTTTGTCTTTGGCTATAACCTTGGAAAGAACAGTTCTGAGGCAAATGTAAAAAAACTCCTTGTTTTCCTCGGGGTTGGTCATTTTTGGTGCATAAACACTAATGACTGTGGCGTATACTCCCCTCTCCAGTGGCAGTTTCATCGTTATTATCCTATCACTAATCGGTGTAGGGTCCTGGTCAAGAATGTCAGCAATGGAGTTCCTCAGCGCAAGACCGACTCCGCTTTCTCTGCGATCGCCTTCATCCTTTCCACTCCAGAAGAATGTATAGCCAGTCTACCATGCTGTCATATCCAGGTAGACGAGTCTCACTCAAAGCTGCAATGTCGATGTTATATCTGCTTAGTTCCTTAGCTACTAGAGCAGTCTGGCGTTCAGGTCTATCAGTGTCAGCACGGTCCAGCAATGTCCGTACATTCCACTCGGCTAGATTTAGTTTTCTTCTGCATCCTAGCTGACTTTTCACTGGTCCCCGGAGCGGGAGGTGACCAGCGCGAACCTTTTTTGGCCGGGCGTCGTTCGATCCGGAATGAGTGTTATCTGTTGTGACCATTGCCATAGGAGTTGCATGTAAGGATTTGAAGTAAAACTAGCTTTTGCGTTGACTAGTATCCCTCTCTCGGCAAAGTGGGGTGTTTAGCGACGGGCAAGGGCTAGCCGAGACATGCCGCCACCTCACTTGCTGCAGCGGCTGACCAGAGAATTGGTATGTTAATTTCTGCTCTTAAGGGCGCCACATCTCCCTACTGGGTGGTCCACCACAGACCTTAGCGACAGATCTTGTTTTTAGTTCTGCCAGGACGCCCAGTGCGCCCTCCTCATTGGTGAAGTTGTACCAATGGGGTTGCCGGTTTAGTCGCCGACTACTCGACAATGCGACAGGTTGTATCGGATTACATGTTACCGATAGCAGGCATATATAATGATATGATTACAAAAAACACACACCATGAAATTAGAAAACATAAAACATGCTGAAATATTTAAGGTTGGAAACATTGTTAGGTCTTTAAGTTTGTTCTTGCAGTCAAAATAGGTGAGTTTTAAGAGCGCTCTTGAATGAGATCACTGTGTCTATGTGTCTAAGTTCAGTGGTAGTCCTACAATGTAAGACATAGCACATGTTGTTTTTGTTTAAGTGCTTTGTCTTACTACCCAAATAACGGCCTTGCATAGCCTGTTCCAATGTCGGTTAACATCGGAACGAGTAGTCAAAGTTTCAGGAATATTTCACACACTTAGCAGCCTATATCGACACTCTTCCACTAATGTATGTGTAATTAATATACTTACTGTGCTATCTTTATCCTGGTGGAATCAAAATATGACACTAGCAAATGGACGCATTTTCATGTTCCGTTGACATACATTTGAATTTGTTGAAATGCGACGGTAGTCGAGGCATGCCGAAGTATCTTCAAGTAGGTTCAAGTCGATATACATTTCTTGAACGAAACGAGACGTTGCTTACTATTCAAATAGGCACAATAGACATAACCATACCGAATCCGTATACCTCTTGAAGAAAGGCATTGTGTCGTTAAACATGTATTTGTTTCTTCTAATTATATATTTACGATATATAGTTAAATAGATAGGTAGGTAGCTAGGTAGGTAGATAAATAATTAAATAAATAACAAGTATACATATGGAAATACTCAAATTGAAAGGTATTTGCATGTGACTATTTTGCGTCTTTTCTCTTTAACTGATGTGGCGTGTTTAATACGTACAAATGCATCTGTGTAGATTTATTGATTGTAACTGAGTAAGATTGAGTCAGTGAAACAAAGGAATGAGGCAATCGTCTTTCTTGTTTCACAGGCATGATCAGATATGTGAGTCATTTTTTCAGTGGTATAATCGAGAATGCTACCGTTATCTCTTAAAGAATTTTCAAAAGAGGAACAAATGACTGTGATAAAAATGATACTAGGACAAATGAAACGACTGGTCATGATAAACTGCTTACGGTTAATTTGGAGCGCATTTTACACATAAACACCCACTTTCGCTAATTGAAAACATATTCCGAGTTTTAAATATCCAGTGACCCAAAATACTCAATCACATAATAGAAAATTACGCACAGAGAAATTAGTGCCCTCAAAACAGAGGCATTTTGCAATACACACGCAACAACATTTACATGAACTACATTGACACAGTACATCCTCACATCCTTTGCATATTGGTACTGGCTCATTTGCGTCTTTGTGTGCTATGGACAGATGTTGCAAGATTTGCTTTCTAATGCACTTCTTTTCGACATTGGTGACTATTGTCGCGATATCTTTGCTGGTTGTTTTCATGGAAGTTGTAAATTTGTGATACAAAATAACACTAATGCCATTTCTACCATCCCTAGCACAACGTCCCGCTTCCTGCCAGTAAATCACAACAGATTTCGGACACCCAAAATGCAGGACAAGATCAACATCTCGCACATCCATACCCATACCTAATGCAACCGTTGCAACAATGCAACGAATGCTGCCATCCTTCCGTCTAAAATTTTCAAGAATTCGTTCCTTGGATAATTGATGGGTACTTCTATGAAACATTTCTATTAGTAGATGTTGTGAATCTTCCTTTTGATCGATATAGGCATAAGGACCAAGATAGTCTTTCATAGTGACAAACACTTTGGCCACAGTGTCAATACTTCTGCAATAAATGAATGCTTTCTTTGACCGAGCCCCTTTTTCTTTTATATGTTCCAAAAGCCACAAGAGGTTTTCCTTGTAATTACGATTCTCCATTTTAATGATTTCAGTGAATGTGTTGGGACGATCGGGATATTTGAACACAATCTCTGTATCATCTTCATGGAGTTGTAGGAAGTTTAAGATATCTGTTTTCACCTTCGGGGTACTTGTTGCAGTAAGTGATATAACGGACACTCTCAATATGCTTCTTAGTTCACCCAGTCGCTGGTACTCGACCCTGAATTCTTCTCCCCACTCAGAAATACAATGACCTTCATCAACAGCAAGCAGAATGCATTTCGACTGCCATACAGTTGAACAGAATACATCTGTCCAATATGTTTTCAAGCAAGCTTCTGGAGAGCAAAAGACAAATTGATATTTTCCGTTTCTGATACCTGACAAATAAATGAAAATGGAAATCACGATTTGATAATGTATGAAATGACATAAAAATCCTTTTCGGTTAACCTGTTTTTAGTTTTTTTTTTTAAGTTATGATTATCATTGTAAGTATATATGTCAAATTACAACAACGTCAACATACTGAATATTAATACATTTCTTTGTATTATGTATTTAATGACAAAATGTGCATTTGATTGCAAAAGTATACCGATATCAAACACAAAAGATAAAGTAAAGTTTAATTCGCTTACCTGTAACCACATTTTTGTTCATGTTTCCATTGCTTTCAGTTCTGCAACAAGAAAAATTCCACAGCTGAAGAGATGCAATTTGTTCATCTACTAGCGATGTCAGTGGCGAAATAACCAATGTGAGAGGGCCATCTTTTTCCTTTATCATAGTAGGTATTACTGTGCATAGAGTTTTTCCGAATCCAGTCGGAAGAAGTCCAATAATGTTCTTGCGATTTAACACGGCCGTTGCAATTAACAGCTGTTCGTCTTTAATGCCCATATACATATTCCGATCTCTCTTTAAATCGTCAAACTTTGCCTTCACCACCTGTGGCTCCTTAGCATGTGCGCACTCTTTTATTTTGCCTCGTTTTGAATTCACTCCGCAGTTGGAAAAGTTACAATGTGTCGTCTGTCGCTTATGAATTTGTTGAAATAAAAGAGGACATGGATACTTGCTGTAACTGTAATCAGAGTTTTCAAAGGAAACCTGATGACAGAGGATACTATAGATTTTTGTTGAAGAACACCCTTACAAACAGTAATGAAAATGCTCGCTAGGTTCTTGTGAAGCTAACTGGCTCCAGATTCACTCCAGTGTCATCAAAATGCAGAGGAAACTTTTTGTGCACTAAGTGTTGGAGCACACTAAGTGTTGGAGCACGCTAAGTGTTGGAGCACGCTAAGTGTTTGAGCACGCTAAGTGTTGGAGCACACTAAGTGTTGGAGCACGCTAAATGAGGCTGTAAAATACCAAACTTCATAAAGGAATTTTGGCGTAGGACAGATTCATATACCTATGTTGGGAAGAAAAGAGAACAGTGCTGACCGTCTGTTGCAAAGAAACCGCGTTATAGCAGTACACCTGTAAAAGTAAGTATACACAGAATATTCCATTCGGTTATCATATTGGCATAAGTGACAATTGTCAAAATTGTTGTTCCAGGTTCATAAATATCATTATATTTCTAATATTCAAAATTCATTTTTGACTGATACGTGTTTTTATTTCCTAAAAGAAAATGGAAAACATGATATTAATATCATTAAAGCAGTAAAAAAAAGATTTTTCAGAGAGTTCTGTACATGGTTTCTTGGGTAAATTACCTATTGACGAAATTTACAGATGTACCGATACGGTAAATACGTACCGTGATAGTTAACAAAGGAAACAAATGCCTCTGTAAAATGATATAATACCGCGTACCTCGAATAAAATCTACATACATTACAATGTCTATTATCAGGACTTATGCGCGAGCAAGATAATGAACGTTTTATTGTATCTTACATTAACTTTTTGTGATATTCTGCACATGAACTTATATTGTCAATTTGCATATATTTAAAAAAGGAAGATACTCAACTGGGTGACATTATACGGGTCACGTTGACAGTTAAGTTCCCTCCTATAGTAATAAATAGTTACGTCCGTCTGTCCTTCAACAGTTAGATATTTTGCAGCATAATTGATGCAACATGCAACTTGGATTACAACTTGGTATGTAGGTTATTTAGAAGAAGAAAATCATTATTGAAACTGGCATTAAAGGATCTTGATATGAAATAAGACAAGGCACCGATCTCTCTATAATAAGTATAATGAATATTTATGAATTGTCTCCACTCCCACCTCACCCCGACAGACAAAATGCAAAAAGAAATAACGCAAACTTTTATATTTGAAAATGAAATCTATAAAGTCTGTTAAATTATGTTTATTAACTTAAATTGCAGTGTATGACGGCGACTCGTAAGACCCTTTTCCAATCGACCGATGTAGCACCCAGTTGAAGAAAATGGGATCCCATAGTGACAACCATACGAGCTAGACAGTATAGCAGGGCCATAAGATGACTGTACAATGCTACGCCCGGAACTAAAAGAGCTTTTGTCAAGTTTGTTTTACAAATGGTACAACAAGAAGTTAAACAGGTTCTCAAGCACGAATCTCCATTATGCAAAGAGGCTACCATTCCCAATATAAGCAGTTTTTCGTGGGATTTAACTCTCAATGGATTAGAACAACAAGCACCCATCCTGTATGCAGCATTAAGAAATGCAGTCAAATCAAAGGCCACAGATGAAACACTACAGAAGAAAGACGGTTCATCACTAAAGCCATACATAGGCACAGCTGCAGTATGCCTTCTTTATGCCAGGGCCCCTAGAAAGGCAAATTTTCTCCAGAAAATATTTTCCTTACAATTTTGGCGGGGTGGTTTGAAAACGGAAACGATCAGACAGATGTTACATACGGGTGTTTGTCTAGGATACAAAGGGACACTGAGTGCAGTTGATAGAAGAACGAAGGAATTTGATAGTGCGGCAATACAGTGCAAAAGTACAATTGAAAAAGAGCTTTCAGGCAACCATACCGACAGAATACTGGGAAACACAGAGGAAGATCTGAGTGTATCCATGGCAATGTCGGTGACAATTCCAAACATTGATGAAGAGATCAATCCACCGTCAGACCCTGATGAATGTGGAAATGAAGATTCAGTAGAAGGCGCATATAGTGGCAGTGACCACGAAAGTATGGATTACGAAGTGGAACAGGAGGGGGAAGAGGAAGAAGAGGAGAAGGAGATAGAGGAAGAGAATGACGAAGAAGATGATGATTTCGAACGATTAGACCTAACGGAGAATGAAGGAAATGTAACTGGGGGAGCAGAAAATACAATTGAAGAGAAAGACCCTCCACAGGATGATAAAGAAAGTGCATCAACTGTATGGAACGATGAGCTACATTCTGGATTTACAGCATGCTGAGACAACGTAGGAAAAAAGGTATCAACACGCCATCGGACGCCAGATACACCCAACACTTACATTAATATGGCGCTTGCATACATAGCTGTAAACCGTGTCCCTGCGACCCATCTCGATTGGAAATTAAGAGCTCAAGCCTCAGATTTGGGCATGCGATCTTTCCTGCCCAAGGAGGAAGACTTCCATGAATTACGACAACGAATGATTGTATTGGTTGAGAAAATCATCACTCGGCATCTTGACTGGTTCAAACAGTTCTTCCGTGATTGCTCTATACCACATTTGTTACATGAACATTCAAAGGAATCAAGTGAGCGAAGTGTCATGATAAATCTCGGCACGTTTCAACAAGAACCATCATCTACCCAGGGTGCAATAGCCATTTATGAACATTTACAAAACTATGTACCTTCTATAGATGGCCAGCCATACACAACAATAGTTTATGGCGATGGTCTAAGTTGTGAGCTTGGCAATGACACTCAACGGGCACGAACAAACGGATTGGATCCATGGGAGCGATTAGAAGGACTGGAACCTTCACCACAAGAGTTTCACAAAGAAATGCTACTTTTGCAAGATCATTATGACGAATTTTTCAAGGGCTCAAGCACAACAGACAGAGGGACCCTTGCTCATTTAAGAAATGTTTTTTTATTTCCGCTAAGTTAAATCTGATATAAGTGAAAACTTTGCCCATGCCTGGGAACTGATGTGCCTTGTAACAGAAGGGTTGGTTTTACTCCTTGCCGTAGATTAGCTGAATATGCAGGACAAATACAGCCGACCCCCAGAAGCCCCATCGTCAATCGAAGATGCAGATCTGGATGAAAGGAAACATTACTTACAAAAGGTCAGTGATAACATAGTACACAATGCTTGGCATAAATTGGACACAGAAGCACTCCTGAAACCAGATGATACTGCCTCGGTAGGATTTTGCTGTGATGAAGAGAAAGACGATGAATTTATTGGATGTGAACTAAGAGGAAACTGTCCGAATGGAGAGTGGTTCATTACTCGTGTGTGAACGTTCATAGTGATAATATACCCACTGAATGGTATTGTAGTGAAGACTGTAGACAGAAGATCTAACGACCAACCCGACATTACAATTACTGTTCTTGCCATACCGATCTTGGTGCTGATGAGCCAATGATAGGATGTAATGCTTAAAAGAAATGTTTAGGTAAATCATGGTATCATCTTGTTTGTCTCCGAATGACTGTTGACGAAGTGCCAAAAGGGAAGTGGTACTGCTCGTATTGCAAGGGAAAGTATCCAAAGAGCAAGAATCAACATACGAGCAAAGCAGGCTGGAAAAAGAGGGAAAAGTATGCCAAAGAAAGAGGAAGATCATTTACCGGAGGACGACCACGTTTACAATTACTCCTTGGGAATGTTATGGAGTGGTCTTAATCTTCTTTGTAGACGCGATGCTGTGCGAGAAGCGGATGGCGAGGCTATGATGTCCCACTGGCGCCTGGAAATAATGCATTTTTTTCGCAAAGAGACACCACAAATACTTGATTCTCGCCCATTGCCTGATTGCTGCCACAAATGGTTGGTTATCTGAAAAACTACGGCATGAAATTACATGGAACAGGACAGTCAGTTATGGAGGGGGTATTGGCAGGAACCTTCCCATGGACCTAATGAATGAAGTCCTGAACAGACTATTCAAGGATCTACTGCAAGCAGCCAAAGGTCGGTTACACTGAAAATACAATTAGCAGGTGCAGTCAAATCGTAGGTCCTTTGGGAGAATCGCTTGATGTGCTTTTTGACGAAATGGTTGTAGAAACGGAGATCTTCAGGCACCAAAGGAAGAGTTAGAACATGGACGGCAATGTTGAGAAGATGGTTCGCTTTCTTTTGGGGGAGAATCTTTTCACTTATGTACCTGGCAGGCAGCACAGAGCTTTTCCATATTATAAGAACGATATAAATCCAAGACATTATGGCAAATTCATTCCCAAACTCAAGGAACTGTCTAAACGACTAGATAGAGCCAGGACTATCATTATAAATAATTAACAAGTGTTCGTATTCATGAGTCATAACTTTAAAAATATTCAAATTAGTTGCAATAACCCATACGTCATTGTGTATGTATCTGTGAAAGAAGCAGGGTATTAGCCGTATATACGACTGATGTCATTTATAATTTCTTTTTTGATTTCCTGAAGGTAAGATTTATTTCTATTTAAACCGTGTTTTCTTAAATGTATTGCTTTTGATCTGTTCAGTTGATCTTTGTGTTCAACAAAGCATACAGCAAGGAAGTTCATTTATCCGGACTCCATTTATCAGGAAACCTTGTTACCTGGACATAATTCAACGGTAACGGAATTCCTGAACGTTAATTTATTCTGTTAATCCTGAAATCCGCGATCCAAAGTTTGAAATCAAATTCGGGAAGCAAAGCGTAAAATTAATATAAAACTTGATCTTGACAATCCCGAAAGAATCTGTTCAAAAATAAGAAAACTCGAGGAATCGTACATGAAAATAAAATCAGTATAATAACACAACTTCCCTACGCAAATTTGGCGGTGTGTCAATGAATCAATCTCTGATTGTTAAAATTCTACTCAAACGTTAAAGTTATAACTTGATCACGCGATCGTGTATGAAAAGCTTTAAAAATTAGTGTAACCTCGTTAATCCAGGCACCTTCATTCTACGTGAATATGTCCGGATTAATCAGTTTTCCATATAATTAAATTCAGTAGTTTTATTTTAAGCTGTCTTCATACCCTATACGTGTATTTGCTACTTTATATTCAATAATGTTTGAAATAAAATATTGAATTAGACTTGTATTTGGTTCACGTTATTATAACGGCTGGTATTTGTTAATATTTTTTCCCCCCGACTTTTGGTATTTTGGTAAAACAACAAATCTTTCTTATGATGTCCGGTATCCCTACTCGTCTATGCTTACTTTTTCGCCATATTAATATAAACAGTACAAAAATACAAACTGATATCTCAGTCTTTATATAGTAAACTGTTTATACAGTAAACTAATAAAAAGCAGCAACTTTTTTATATCATATTTCACAACTGTTATGTCTGCAAATAAACCGATTCTTGACATTCTTTTTCGTTCTGAAATGAATCCTTTTGCTATCCAAAATTAAATCGATCAACTTTATTTGTACAGCCATCCACAAACTTTGTTATATATAATTGTAAAACAACAAAGAGAATTAATGACACACTTAATTTATTGAATCATATGCCATGTGAAAAAGTGTAGACGACTTTATCCCAATGTATTTATTTACTAACACCATTGTCGGCGAGTAGCAACAAGATACATTGTTTATACAATCGCTGGTTACAATGTCGTCACGCACCTTGAAGTTTTTTTTTCCCCACGCAAATGGTCACGTGATCAGTTAATAACTTGAATGTTTGAATCAATTTGATCTGTCATTCATTTCATTTGATTCCACACTGGTTCTAATACTGTCTACTGTAGTTCAGTCTCTCAATTGAAGCACAAATACACTATTTATTGTTCAATATAACAAAGAAATGTACTTTTTATTATGGCTATGAGGAACAAAGCACACTGAGATGGCAATGTTTGATTAAACCGATTAGATACTTCGTTTCGTTAAAATAAAACGGCCTTGTTGAAACCTACTTCGGCATTCCTCAGCTACCATCGCATTGCAACCAACTAAAATGTATGTCAAAGGAATATAAAAATGCATTCATTTGCTAGCGTCAGATTTTGAGTCGTTCACGATAAAGACAACAAAGTAAGTATATCAATAACTCTTAAATATGTGGATGAATGTTGATATTTGTTGCTAAATACGTGATAATCCTGACAATTTCACCTTTTATTCTCCTGTCAGTAGAGTTGGACACGCTACACAGCGCCATTAGTTAGGCAGTAAGACTCATCACCCATGATGGGTCTTACGTCGTAGGCTAAGTTCAGTGGGCAGTTCGTTCCACGTTGCTGGGCCCTGGTATGAAAAAGATCGTTGTCCGTATGACTTCGTTTTCATAGTGGTAATAATGAGCATACGATTGTCAGAAGAGGAACGTAAGTATCTTGCTGGTGTGTACTAGGAGGAGGGCGGTAGAGGCAGAAAAAATGGACTGACCTTTGTTCCAGTGTGAGTGTGGTTTGGATTAGTTCAAACGATGTGTGGTGGAAATTGAAGCTTGTGGTGTGGTTAAGACGTTTGATCATGGAGTTCTTTGCGATGACAGCAATTCCACCTCCGCGAGAGTGGCGGGGGAACGACTTGATGGAGTAACCGGTGGGTGTTAAATCCTCGCACTGCTGCTCATCGCCTGATGTTTTTAGCCATTTTTCTGTCAGGAAAAAGACGTCGATGTTCTGATCGTTGATAAACTTAACTATTTCTGTGCGCTTTTCCGGTGGTCCTACTGATTGGGCATTGAATAACGCGTTACGCGGTGGTATTTCTTGGAAAGTTGACACAAAAGTTGACGATTTAATAGGGATTTGAATTAGGTTATCTAAGTTAACGGCCGAATTTTTAAACTGCTGAGTAGGAATGGGCGAAAGGGAGATAACTGGAATTCTTTTTCCTGTTCTACGCCGGCCAGCTTTGAAACAACGTTTCTTTTTTCGCTTTCGTTTGCATTTAAGTAGTCATGAATGTAGTCCCAGGTCATTTAGTCTAGTGCACAATGTAGTGTGGAGAGCCAAGGAATGGGCATTTAAAGCAATTAATGAGGGTCCATCATAGCATAAACGGGTAGACTGGCGAGTATCACGTAAGGACAGGCAAACCTTTCAACAACAAAGAACGTTGTAGCAGTGGAGCAAGACAGCTGAGAAAAGGTCTAATTGTTCTCGTTTCCAAAACAAGGAGATGAAGAAACACATACGAACAGAACAGCCAATGCATGATGAACACAATAACATAGACGAAGACAGACAACAAGCACATATATCATGAAAAACGGCAGAAAAAACGGAACAGCTGCTTCAAGCCGGTTAAGCGATAGCGGCCATCTTCCAATTAAGCAGCCTACCAACGTTTGAGCAGCAAAGAGGCTGGACAGACTTGCTTGAATTGTCTTTGTTTGCAAAACAAAGGTTCCTATAAAAGCTGAAAATGCAAGGTCAGCAGCGTCAAACTGAGGCCTCTAATATCGACCGAGATTTCTCTAATTGGGTTAGCTCATTTTGTTATTTTATCGCTGACGTTTTGTTTTCATTTCTTATGGCATGTATATTTCAGTACCCGGACACTCACTGTTGGTCGTCAGCCTCTCTGCTGCTGTAATTAAATAATTATTATATCAATAATGGAATCTCACACAGCTAAACTAGCTCGACAGCGACTAAAGGCAATTAAAAAATATCTACCCGTCCGTGATTCTGTCAAGCAATAACTACAAGCGCGTCAGGAGTCTCAGGTGCAATTTGTAGAAGGTGCAGAACAATTTTTTGAACCAATTATTGAACTAACAAAGAAAATTGTTAAAGCAGCTAAAGCAACACAAAAAGCTCTTGAAACATTACCTGTTGATATTTCTTGCCGTATTCAAGCAGCTCAACCACCACCCGTTCAACCTCCTCAACCACCACCTGAAGATCAGCAACAACCTCTTCCAAGAATTAAAACTAGTATCACAGATAAATTCACATCTGAAGGTCTTGCCGCTATTAGGGACAAAACCCAAGTAACGGATATTGCCGCGTATGGATATCATGAAAGAGATAAGTATGTAAAACCCGAATATGTTAAAACTATGAGATCTGCCGATTGGATTAGGGATGTATATCGCATTGCTACTTATACTCCGCAAATCAGAACTGAGAGAGATATTAATAATTTTAATATTTTTAATCAGACAGTAGATGAGTATATTGAACAAGTAATACAAGGAAGGAGGCAAAAAGAAGAAGAAGTGAAGCAGGAGCTTGAAGAAGCCAAACAATCAAGGAAATTAAGGGAAAGAAAGTAGAAATTTAAAGAGGTTGAACGAACAAGGAAACAAAAAGAAGATTTGGAATCTGAAGAAATTAGACGAAGAAAGCAATTACGTTTACAAAGTGAGAAAGAAACAACTGGGAGTGGTCTTATTACTCCATGTCCCAGCAACGTCCTTACTGACGTGGACAGACTAGAAATCTTCATTGGAGGAAAACGAGCCGGCAATAATTCCTCAGAAATTATTAATGAAGCAGCTACTATTTGTCAACGATTATTTACAGGCGGTATCATGAATATTAATGTATATCGGTCCCTCATGAATGAAATCGCCGATGATTTTTTCAGTGATTAAAGAAACGGTGAAAAATAAATGATTATACACAATGTTCAACGAGGACCGACCATGGTCAGGGTGATGAATTCGAGATTACCAACCTATAAAGCGATCTACGGTGATGGACTCGGTGATGTTGTTCAGGGTCTATTCAGAAAGATAGCCCCAAAAGTAATACCGATTGCAAAGCAACTGGGAATGAAAGCTATTGACGTTGTTCGTGATAAAGGTATTGGTGCTGTTGGTGATGTTGCTAGCAAAGCATTCTCAGCAATTAAGGATAGACTAGCACGATTAATACGACGAAAACCTCAGCCAGTAAAATTACCCAGCACTGAAGTGATGCCTGAAAATCTCAGTATTATTGCGAAGAAGATAGCTACATGCACAAACACAAAATTACACGAGTATACAATAAAACTACACTCGGCGATGATAGCATATTCTAAACTATCATCGTATCTCGTCGTATCTCAGTGATGGTAAAATATCCGATGAGGAGTTCACAGTGATGATAAAAATTTACAATGAAGTATTTGACAAAAAAATAATGGAGCAAGATCAAATTCCCGATTTAAAATAATAACAGTAATAATAATGTCATCATCGAACGAACTACTGCAACAGATCGTCGTTAATACAGCACCGCTAAGGACAACAATGCTATCAGCGAGTTCAACCAATCCTGAGTTTAATGTTGTTTTTCCAACTGCAATTCAAGCTAACGAAATAGCACTAGCAGAATTACTAGTTTATTATAATTGGCCAAATATCAGATCAAAATCATTCGGTGGATTACAAGCAAATAATTCACTTGTATTCGCAAATAAGAATAAACTCCACGGAACTCCCGATTGGCAAGTTGTTGGTATTCCAACGGATAGTTATCAAATAGAACAAATCAACGATGAGTTCCAACGCAGAATTAAGTCTATCACAGGAAAAGAATAAAAAATAGCTATTATTGTTCATGAACCAACATTATCGTCCGCGATAGAAATAAATTCTCTCGACTACACCGTAGATATTTATCAATCATCGATTAGATCTGTATTAGGGTGACCTGATATTCCACTAGTTCATAATGGATTACCAGAACCAAAACTTGACAAATTTAAAACAAATGAAGAAAAATATATAAAACAACCAGAATATCGAAGTAAACATCCATGGGTAAGACGCGAAGAAGATCCACCTTTTCTTATGTTGGTCGGTGGTAGAAATATTTATATTTTGAGAAAAACACTTATATAGTGAAGATAAAATTAAAAAGTATTTTTCATCGATGAAGAAAACATTAAATCATTGTTTGAACCGATTACTTCTGATTACGCTCGGGTATTTAATGATCTACAAAGTCTATTCTTCTCCTTATCACAAAATTAAAACGAAGACGTAAAACAACAGTTAATTGAAACAATACAACATTTAAATCACGTTACATCAGATTTAGGATGTGTCGGTAGAATAATTATATTAAAGGCAATTCCCGGTGAATTTCCATATTTTGCTGATAATGATGATGGCCCAACCCTACACGAATTTAAACAATTGTTTCTAAACCACTAAAAACAACAGAAGAACAATTACAAAAAACATTTACAATACCAGGATTTGACACCCACGAGATGAAAAAAGTTGTCAACAATCTTATCACGCAAAACTTTCCAAAAATACTTGAGTCATGGAGAGAAATAAAACCACCAGCAATTATTCCAGATATAATAATGATCCGTACGGCGGCGGCCGTCATATTTCACCTGGTATTATAAATATCACATCGACGATCTCAGTCAGTTTGGTATGTGACGTTATTAATGGCAGCTATCAAGTAGATCTTGAAAAATCCAATCAGGCCCAGCAAGGATACATCTTATACTCATTTACCGCTCAAGTACCACCAGGATATTTAATTGTATCAAAACCAATTAACCCTGTTTATCTGAGATGTCATAATCCACTGTTATCAAGAATACATTTCAAACATACTGACCAGATGGGACACCTTCTGGATTTGAGAAAAGAATCATTGCTTATAAATCTGTATGTGAGATCGTAGAACAAAAAAAATGTTAATAAATTATCAGAATGAAAAATAAATACTATTATCAGAATGAAAAATAAATGATTCTGATTCTGAGTCAATTAAATCTGAGTAAATATTATTATCAGAATAAAAATAAATCTGATTCTGAGTAAATATTATTATCAGAATAAAAAATAAATATTATTATTATTATCTGATTCTGAGTAAATTGATTCTGAGTAAATATTATTATCAGAATAAAAAATATTATTATTATTATTATTATTATTATTATTATTATTATTATTATTATTATTATTATTATTATTATTATAATCTGATTGAGACCAAATATTATTTTCAGAATAAATTAGAATCTGAATAATTATCAGAATAAAAATTATCATTATTATTATTAATATTATTATTATTATTATTATTATTATTATTATTATTATTATTATTATTATTATTATTATTATTATTATTATTATTATCAGAATAAAAAATATTATTATTGTTATGATCTGATTCAGAATAAATATTATTATCAGAATAAAAAATAAATATTATTATTATCAGAATTAATCATAAATATTATCAGAATAAAAATAAATCTGATTCTGGGTAACTATTATCATCAGAATGAAAATAAATATTGTTATTATTATTATCTGATTCTGAGTAAATTGATTCTGAGTAAATATTATTATCAGAATAAAAAA